>JAJHSJ010000004.1:79695801-79811455 GCA_021015155.1 Magnolia officinalis | reverse complement strand
TGGACCATCCACATTTAAGTAGGCCCCACTTGATGGATGGTCCACATCAAATATGGGGACCCACATGATGGATGATGGACATCAAAGGTGGGCACACGTGATGGACGGTTACATCAAAGGTGGGCCCACATGATGAACAACCCATATTGAAAGTTGGGCCCCACATAATGAATGGTCCACATCAAGGTGGCCCACATAATGGACTAAGTGGGCCTCACATGATGAATGGCCCACATCAAAGTGTGGCCCCTCGTGCTGGACAATCCACATCAAGTGGGTGCCACCTAAGGGATGATCCACATCTAAGGTCTCATATGATGGACGAATATCCAAAGTGGCCAAACATGATGGATAGCCAACTTGGAAGGTAGGGCCCACACGATAGACACATCACATGTAGATTCCAAGTGATGGGTAGAGGACATTGATTAGGGGCCCCACATGATGTATGACCTACATCAAGATGGGCCCCACATAATGGATGGTCCACATCAAAGGTCAGCCCCTAATGATGGATGGTCCACATCTAAGACAAGCCTCGCATGATGGATGGCCCACTTTGAAGTTTGGCTCACACGATGGACGATCCACATCAAAGGTGGGCTCAATATGATGGAGGATCCACATCCGACATAATGGACGGTTCAAGTGCCTTAAAACACGAAGGTTGTAGCCATCCATTCGTTTGCCATTTGGGGCATGGTCAATCTGTGATGAGCTACACCAAAACACCCATTTGGATTGGTCTTATAATGGAGTTGTTGTAATCTTTAAAAATGACATCAACTATCCCTTTTTTTTAAAAAAAAAAAAAAAAAAACTCTTATTTGAACATTTTACCAAACTGGCTTATTTCATGTGAGTGCTTTTTTGGGTTTTAAAATCTTGATTTTACCAAATGAGATTATTTAAAACAAGAACTAGAATAAAAAGAGCTTATTAGAGTAGCTCTTTATTTTCAATACTTTGAAATGATTTTCTAATGATTTTTACTTTAAACATATATCATACTAATCTAGTTTTTTTTTTTTTTTTTTTTTGAAGAACACACTTATCTAGATTTTTATATTAGCATAAAGGAATAAATCCTAACTTAATCATATTAACCATGGATTTTCTATTTATAGGGCCTAATCTAACAAGCCATACATTAAAAGAATGAACAATATAAGGAAAACAAGCGACTTTATTTCATTATTTAGATTGAAATTGAACATTTCTCATGTGGCATATTCCAATCCATTGTACATGCCATTCTTCATCAAAGTGAACTTGTTCGACTTGAAAATCAGTTTAAAGCCGTGTTTGATAAGAAAACTAGTTGAAACTAAGTTTTCACAAATTTTTAGGATATACAAAACATCATTAAAGTAAGAAATTTTTTGGATGATGGGTGAAGATTCACCTTTCCTTATCCTACAACTTTTGTAGTAAATGAGTTCTCCATGAATAACTCATGCCCATCTCATAGGACTTGAACATGTTCCTATTAAAGGTGACATATCTTAAAGTGTCGATGTCAACCCACCATTCACCTCATTTCCCATCATTTTTACTTCAGATATTATAACAACGGTGTTGTGTGTTGTTGATATCTTAAATCTGACATTAACAGGGTCTGTCGATGTCATCGATAGGTGTTCAATCTCATCGAGAAAATCTAAAAAATTCCATGTTGATTGCTGAAACTTTTTAGTGTTGCTAATCGATGGCATCGAAGGAATTCAATGTCATCGACAGATCCTTGACGGGTGGTCGATGCCATCGAAGGTCCCATTGACCGCGCGCGTGGAATTGTGTAAGTTTGGGATTCGTTTCCTATTCCAGTTGTGATAGTTTATATATCGAGTGTAATAGGGATTTGGGAGTGAGAGAGTTGTTTTAAGGCTTTGTAATTCGTTCCTAAGGGTTTAAGGGCATAGCTAGGGCTTGTTAAGTAGATTCAAGGCTTGTTCGAATTGGTAAGATCATTTCTCTTGTAATTTTTGCTTTCATAGTGCATTACTTGTCCCTTTGTGCCGTGGTTTTTTCCTGAAAGGGTTTTTTTACATAAAATTTGGATTGTTCTTATTTGGACTTGGTTGTGCGACTGCGAGTACTTTGTTTGATTCATCTATAGGTATTTTTGTTATTTCCAATAAGTGGTATCAGAGCTAACATTGGAAGCTGATTGAATCTGAAAGTATTGTATCAATGACATCTAACCCGAAGTTCGATTTAAAAAAAATATCTCGACAAAAATAATTTTGAACTATAGAAAGTTAAGATGAACGGTGTCCTATTTCAGCAAGGATTAGATGAAGTTCTCCTTGAAAAGTGATCGAAATCTATGACAGAAGAAGAATAGAACAAGATGGATAAGAAAGCTAACACCTCTGTCCAATTGTGTTTAATAGATGATGTCCTCTATAATGTTATGAGAGAGAAAACTACAGTAAGTACATGGGTGAAATTAGAGAATATCTATGCAAAAAAATCTCTTGAATCACTTGTTCTTGAAGCTACATTTGTTCAATCTGAATATGGCAGAAAGGGCTGACGTCGAAGCCCACATTAGTAGCTTCAACAGGTTGATTTGCAAATTGTTGGATGTGGAGGAGATGATGAAAGACGAAGATCAGGCATGTATAATGTTGAATTATCTTCCAGCTTCGTATGAGTCATTCAATGACTCTTTGTGCACCAGTAGAATGACCATTAGCATTGAGACCATTATCTCAACCCTTCAGTCGAAGGCGATGAGAAAGAAAAATGGTGGCGTGGGTGCCTCTACAAATGCACTGGTTGCAAGGGAAAAAATTCTAAGCAGGACGATGGATCTTTGCGATCAAGGTCCAAATCCAAGGGCAATGGCAATGGCAAGTTGAAGTGTTGGAATTGTGACATGTTAGGGCTCATGAAGAAGGATCATCAAAATCCTAATTTGAGAAAAGATAATTCAAAGGGTTCTTCTAAGGAAGCCAGTACGATGGAATCCAGTAAGGAAACAGATGGTAGTGACATGCTGACCGCATTAAAATTTGGTTACTTCGATGAACAATGGATTTTGGATACGGGGGCTTCGTACCACATGACTCCTCAACAAAGTTGGTTCACCAGTTATAGTGAGTGCGATGGTGGCTAGGTGTTTTTAAGGAATGATAATGCCTATAAAGTGGTAGGCGTTGGATCGGTGCACATCAAAATGTTTTATGTCATGGAGCGTATCTTAACAGAAGTGAGACACGTTCCTGATTTAAGGAAGAGTTTGATATATCTAGGAATACTCGAGGCACTTGGGTGTAAATTCACCGATTTCGATCTTATCATTAAAGTTTCAAAATGGGTCACTCATAGTCATGAAGGCACAGAAGAATGGAAACCTTTACAGGTTGATCGAGAGTATTTCATCGGGTGGAGTTGCAACGTTTGTAGTGGATTCCACGTTTACATGTATGTAGTATGCACGTTTAGGCCACATGAGCGAACGAGGCATGAATGTACTTTCTGACCATTGTTTGATTCCAGTTTTTAAAAGCATTGATTTTAGTATATGCAAGCATTGTATATATAGTAAACAGTCAATGTTGTCTTTTAAGTCTGGAAAACATGTTTGTAAGGGAGTTTTAAATTATGTGCATTCTGATATATAGGGGTCGATGCCCGTGGTATCTAATGGAGTATCGTCATAGTTTGTCATGTTTACTGACGACTATTGTAGAAAAGTGTGGGTTTATTTTATGAACAATAAATCTGATGTTTTCTCCAACTCCAAACAGTGGAAGGCAGTGGTGGAAAAATAGTTAGGGCAAAAAGTGAAAGTATTGAGGACAAATACTAGTGGGGAATTCACTTCTGGGGAATTCAATCGGTATTGCAAAGATAAAGGAATCATAAGGCATAACACAGTGCGCCACACACCAGAGCAGAATGGCATGACTGAGCGAATGAATCGGACTCTCTTAAAGAGGGTCCGATGCATGATCAATAATTTCAGGTTAGGCAAGGAGGTGTGGACTGAGACCATTAACACGGCTTGTTACTTGGTGAATTGATCTCCTTCTACAACCATTGAAGCGTGGAGTGGTCAGCAGGTAAACTACTCAGGACTATGTGTATTTGGTTGCAATGATTACCCTCATGTACCTCAGTTAGGAGAGATAAGTTGGACCAAATAGCTAAAAAGTACATCTTTGTTGGCTATGGTAATGTTGTGAAGGGATACAGGCTGTATGACCGGGTCACACGAAAAATCATCCTTAGTCGAGACGTCAAATTCTACGTGGGAGCCTTATTCCGTAAGGATGAGCACAAGGAAGTGGAAAAGTTGGTACTAGACATTCAGTTAGATAGAGATGAGACACAAGCTAATACTGATACGCAAACATGGGTACAGGAGCAGGTGGACCAGCCACCTATGAGAAGCAATCCACCGTGGGATAGTAAGTTACCAACAAGACATAAGGATGACTCAAATGTGCCCTCATTACAGATGAGGGAGATTCATCTACTTTTCAAGAAGCTCTTGATGAGCTAGATGCCAAAAAGTGAAAAGTAGAGATGAATGATGAGATGAACCCCTTGTACAAGAATGATATGTGGGAGCCGGTGGAGCTTCTCATCGGCTGTAGAGTAATCGAGTGCAAGTGGATCTTCAAGAAGAAACATGATAGGTACAAGGCAAGGTTGGTAGCGAATGGATATAATCAAAGAGAAGGTGTGGACTTCACTGAGATATTCTCACCGATAGTAAAGAAAATATCTATCAAATTCGTGTTGGCGTTGGTTGCCCAATACAATCTCGAGCTAGAACAGATGGATGTGAAGACTGCTTTCCTACATGGTAAATTGGATGAGTAGATTTATATGAAGCAATTAGAAGGTTTCAAAACAAGGGGGACAGAAAATAAGGTTTATAGGTTTAAGAGATCATTGTACAGATTGAAACAGTCGGCTAAGCAATGGTACAAGAAATTTGATTCTTTCATTGTGAGTCAGAAGTTTACTAGGAGTGAGTATGATCATTGTGTGTATTACAAAACACTGAGTGTTGAGAAGTTCATTATCTTGGTATTGTATGTTGATGACATGCTTATATCTAGTCATAGCATGTCTGAGGTCGACATACTGAAGACTCAGTTATCATGGACATTCGAGATGAAAGATTTGGGAGTTACAAAAAGGGTTCTCAGCATTGACATACACAGAGACAGGAAAAGGAGCAGGCTATGATTATCATAGGCAGAATACCTTGAGAAGGTATTGATGAAATATAGGATAGACCAGGCAAAGTCGGTTAGCATTCCCCATGTGGATCATTTTAAGCTATCTTCTGAACGATGTCCTAAAACGGATGAAGAAAAGCAGGATATGTCTTGTGTGACTTATTCGAGTGTGGTTGGTAGCTTGAAGTATGACATGGTCTGTAAGAGATCGGATATTTAACATGCAATGGCTGTTCTTAGCAGATATATACCTAACCTCGACAAGCAACACTGGGAAGCAGTGAAATGGCTATTTCGATATATTCGAAGCATGCAGGACTACGTCTTATCATTTGAAAAATCAGGGGACAAGTTAAAATGTTATGCGGATTCTGATTAAGCGGTAATGTGGACAATAGAAGGTCGACTTCTGGTTACTCATTTGTGCTAGCAGGTGGAGCGATCAGTTGGATGTCAAAGCTTCAGTCTGTGGTGACTCTTTTCACAACTGAAGTTGAGTATATGACAGTGACAAAAGCGTTCAAGAAAGGTGTTTGGTTGAGAGGAATGATAAATCAGTTTGGACTTCAACAAGAGGCCATGCCGGTTAATTGTGACAACGAAAGCATGATCAATTTGGTAAAAAATTATGTTTATCACTCACATACTAAACATATTAATGTACGTCTTCATTTGATCTGACAGGTGCTTGAGAAAGGATGTGTGTGTCTAGAGAAGATCCACATAAGCGTGAATCGATTGACATGCTTACTAAGGTGGTTCCCACAAAGAAGTTCAAGTTCTGTGCAACTTCTCTGAGCTTGGCGAAGGCATAAATAGAAGACGAAATATGCACAAGAAGTGATGGTAGAGCGATGATAGAAGGCAGAATTAAAAATGATGATTGATAAAGAACTATGATGAATGAAGATTGAAGGCATGATGGAGATTGTTGTTAATGTCTTAAATCTGACATTAACATGGTATGTCGATGCCATCGACAGACCACTCGATGCCATCGAGCAGAGGTCGATGCCATCGACAGGTGCTCAATCCTATTGAGAAAATCCAAAATTTTCAATGTTGATTGCTGGAACTTTTTATTATTACTACTCGATGACATCGAAGGAGTTTGATGCCATCGATAGATCCTTGATGGGTGGTCAATATCATCAAAGGTCCCATCGAGTGCGCACATAGAATTGTGTAAGTGTGGGATTTGTTTCTTATTCCAGTTGTGATAGTTTATATATCGGGTGTAATCAGAATTTAGGAGTGAGAGAGGTGTTCTAGGGCTTTCTAATTCATTCTTAAGGGTTCAAGGGCATAGTTAAGGCTTGTAAAGTAGATTTGAGGCTTGTTCGAATCGGTAAAATCATATCTCTTGTATTTTCTATTTTCATAGTGCATTACTCGTCCCCTTGTGCTGTGGTTTTTTCCTAAAAGGGTTTTTCCACGTAAGATTTGGATTGTTCTTGTTTGAACTTGGTTGTGCGATTGCGAGTACTTTGCTTTATTCGTCTCTCGGTGTTTCCGTGGTTTCCAACATTGTGAACTTCTCTTACATTTTGCATGAGCCTTGCCCTTTTGTTTTCAAGATTGTGATCTTCTCTTACATTTTGCGTGAGCCTTGCCCTTTTGTTGATCCAAGTCTTAAAAATTTAATTTCTTTTTCTTTAAGTAGCCACAACACCCATGTTTGAAATGGCCTAGTTTGTCATTGAAGAGTTTTTCTATTTTATTTATTTTCAAGAGAGAAAAAAAAGGTATAGAATCGATCTCAACCTTTGATTGTCAAATCCTTTGGAGTTTGGACTTTAAACTTTACCCCTCTAGTCAATATTTTTGCATCTACGCTTACTAATCTTTGATAGGAATTTGTTTCTTTGAGTTTTTTGGATCAATTGTTCATTTCCTACCAAGCAATCTTGGATTGTTGGTACTTTTTCTTTTCTTTTTTTATTCATACATATTGTTTGGCAGTTCATTAAGGGTTGTTTTGTGGAATACATCTGTCTAGTTGGTTGATCTTGAAGGTATGATCATATTGGACTTGATCTTTGGGTCCCTTGCTAAGTTTCACCATCCATTTTGTTCTCTTATTCGTGCTTAAATGCTTGAACTGATTATACCTCAGTTTTTTTTGTTGCACTTTGATATTGGTATTGATATTGTTGACTATAGATCCATTTCATCTATAATATTACATTTTAGACCCTTTGTTCTTGCAATTTTACATCGATGGCTATGTCTTCTTCCAAAATTATATTTAGGATATCTAAACGTGCCTCTGAGATGCATTATTCTAAAAATTCAAGTCTCCAAATAAAACATACTCAATTGACCGAAATTTTTTTCCTACAATAGTTATGAGTAATGAAAATGTTTTTTAAAGGCAAGCAAAAACTTGGATATATTGATGGAACTTTAGTTAAATCTTCTAAGGAAGATCCTAATATCAAGATTGGCAAGCCAACAATTTACTTATCATATCATAGTTATTGATTCTATGAGTCGAGATATTAAAAGAGCTTATACTACTTTCCTCTCTACTAAAGAAGTATGGGACACATTACATGAATTATAATCAGATAAGAATATCATTACCCGGATCTACCAGCTACATTAGGAGATAACTTCTCTTTACCAAGGAGAGAAATCGATTGCAAAATATTACACAAACCTTCATAGTCATTGGCAAGAATTGGAGCATTGTAAGGATATGAAATTCTTTTGTTTGAAAGATATTGAAGAACAAAAAAGATAATGGAAACAGTAAGAATATTTGAGTTATTAACAAGATTGAATCATGATTTTGAACCCATTCATACTCAAATTCACCTTATCCAACCTCAAAGCATGTTCGACCTTCTCCTCAAAGACAAGCGACGAAAGAGTGATGAAAACAATAGTTATTGCCATAAAATCAGCACTTATCTCCAAAGGGCTTTTAGGTTGAGATTAATAAAAAAAATTAGTCGTAACATGAGGGGACATGGTATTGGTCATCGTAAAGGAGACCAATTCCCTACCTCTCATCGGTGGAAGAATCATTATGTTGATACTTGTTTGAAGGTTCATGATAAGCTACTTATAATGACCAAATATAAGGCTTATTATACATCTATCGAAACAAGGGAACCTTTCATTTCTAATCATACAAATGATCACAATCCTTATGATGATATGGTTCAAATACCTTGGATTGAATATGACTCCATGCTCAATGGGATGGCTAGTCTCTGGGATAACTTAATTTGCATCTTATGCCCTTCACATTATTTCTACTAGCAGTCCTAGGGTGACTGACTCAGGTGACAATAATCACATGCTCCATAAGATGGTTCTTCTTTAGGGTAATTTTGCATATGAGTCCTCTAACCTCGTGTAGATTGGTACCACATCTTCTGCCCATTATGTTACTTCTATTGGTAGTTCTTGACTGATTGACTAAGGTACCACCAATCACATGCATGGTGCGTCCAAACTCTTTGCACCCATCACCCACTTTACACTTGGCAATGTGAAGGTAGCGGATGGCACCTTCACTACCATTATAGAAAAAGGTGTTATTCCCTTATCTTGACAAACCCCTTGTCATATGTCCTTCTTGTTCTGAAGCTTATTACAAACTTGCTATCTAGTAGTTCTCTTAACAAAACATCGTAATGTTCGATAAAATTCTTCCATATCATTGTATTTTTTAGGACCTATAAACAAAGAATGTGATGATGATGGGTGTGAAAAACAAGGGCTATATCTCTTT
The DNA here is from genome assembly GCA_021015155.1 of Magnolia officinalis. Classification (NCBI taxonomy): domain Eukaryota; kingdom Viridiplantae; phylum Streptophyta; class Magnoliopsida; order Magnoliales; family Magnoliaceae; genus Magnolia; species Magnolia officinalis. The sequence continues at coordinate 79,802,506 of JAJHSJ010000004.1, read as the reverse complement.
TACTCTCGTATAGGCTCTCAGGTTATTGGCTTTCTCATAATGAATAAACAACAACTCCACAGGTAGCATTGTCTCTTCGGCCACCCTTTAATTCAAGTTTTAAATATGTTTTTACCACTTCTATTAGTTGTAGTGCATATGTGATACCTATGAACTCTCAAAGCATTATAGGAATACTTCCTTTAATAGTAAGAATGAATGTCATACTAGTCTTTTTCATTTATTCATTCAATTGTATGGAAAACTCCAATGTTAGATTATTTTGGATTTTGTTACTTCATATCTTTTATTGATGATGCATCTTAGGTGAATTGGATATTTCTCATGAAACATAAAAATGAAATAATTCATCATTTTCAAATGTCAGGTGAATTGGATATTTCCATTAAAACAAAAATGAAACAATTCATCATTTTTAACTTTCCATAGATGAGTACTTAATCAATTTCAGACTGGTAGCTAAACTTTATACAATAAGAATAGAGGAGAATATATGTTTGCAGAGTTTCTCACTTACCCATAAAATTATGGAATTAAGTTGTAGATTACATGTCCTCATACTCAATAAAATGGTTGTAAAAGGAAAAAATTTGTCACGTACTTGAAGTAGCTTGTGCTCTTCTAATAGAGATGAGTGTTCCAAATTCTATTGGTCAAAATCTATTCTTAAAGTACGAGAATCGACTTAAAAAAGAGAACAAATAAAGGCAACAGTCTAGAGCAACGTGGCTCAAAGAGTGAGACAAGAACACAAAATTCTTCCACTATATTGCTTCTGCCTAGACAAGGACTAAGATTCATAGCATATCGGTAGATGGGCTTAGAGTTGAGGAAAAATCATAGGTGTGCGACGCTATAACTCAATTCTACAAGAACCTCCTCACAGAGGTGGGTATAGCCATAGCTTGACAATCCATCTTTTAATCAACTCTTCAAAGTAAAAGCCAATTAATTGGAAATGCCAATTTTCGAGGAGGTCAAAGTGATAGTGAAAGTTTTGGCCAGGGATAAGGCACGGGGCTAGATGAGTTTCCCATGGCATTGGCATTCTTTTATAATTTTTAGAGTCGATGAAGGGACATTTAGTAATCTTTATCATCAAGTTCTTTGAAAGGGGGCACTTATTGTCAAAGTTGGTTGTATTTCAAAGCAATTATTCTATGAAAATAGAAGTTGTTGAATGTCTTGGTGACTTTAGGCCAATTAGCCTTTTTTTTTTTTTTTTTTGGTGGGCGGGTGGGGGTTATGATTTTAGCTAAAATCATTACATCCAAAATTTTAGGGGTTCAAGCAAGTGTTGTAAAAGATTATGTAAAAGCTAAAAAAATTCAAAATGGTTGAATCCCAATTCTTTCATGTCCTCCAATTTCATTTCTCTATCATCTTATATAAATTTACATTCTCTTAATTTAAGGGATACACAATCAATCAAATAAATTTAAATTTTAATAAGATATACACTAAATTATACAAGGACATTAAATCCTTAATTAAGGGAGTGAATTAATCTTAAATTGAGTTATATAGCAGGGTGAATCCAATTTGAATTGAGAGGAAGATTGATTAACATAAGTATAGCTATTATATTGTATCCAAAGTTGAATGAGCTTTTATGACTGGAACATAAATCTTAAATAGTGTGCTTACCGCTCATGAAAGAAAGGAGTTGTGTACAAGTTGGACTTGAGGAAGTATATATGATTATGTAGAATGGAATTTTCTCAAATATATGTTGAGCGGATTGGGTTGTGGGTAGAAATGGAAGAAATGTATTCAAAAGTATCTTCAGTCAACTAAGTTTTTCTTGTTAATTAATGGGGTCTCCCATAGGTTTCTTCAAATCTTCGAGAGGGCTTCAACAGGGGGATATGCTCTCTCCCTTCTTGTTTGTAGTAGTAGCAAAGGCTCTTAGTAAGATGTTGGATAGAGGTTTATTAGTAGGCCTCATTACTAAGTTTAATGTGGAGAATGTAGAATTTCATATTTCTCACATCTAGTTTACCTACAATATCATCCTTTTATATGACGTTGATGAGGATAAGGTGGATAATTTGAGAAAAATTATTAAATGCTTAAAGTGATTTTGAGATTGAAGATTAACATTCTAAACAGTGATATATCATGGGGTTCCATATTTTCGAGGAGGTGGCAAGATTGGTAGAGGTGTTCAGTTCTCAAGCTAGATTTTTTTCCCTCGTGTCTTGGTTTTTCTCTATATGTAAGCAAACCTGCAAAGAACCTCTAGGATAAAGTAATAAAAAATAAAAATAAAAAAAAAAAAAAAAAAAGGTAGAAAGAAAACTATCAAGTCATAAGAGTTGGCTCCTTTCATTTAGGTAAGTTAACGTTAATTAAAGTAGTTATATCAAACTTAATACTTTACTTTCTTTTCTTAGGTGTCAGAAGGTGATTTTGGATAGGTTAAGAATAAATTTTTATGACAACGTGTAAAGGAGAAAAAGAAGTTTCACTCGTTGAGATGGAAAGATGTGTGTCTGTCTTATAGGGAAGGGAGTGCGGATATTAGGAAGATGGGATTAATGAATTTTGTGTTGCTTGACAAGTAGTTGTGGCAATTTGGCATAGAAAAAAGATAGCTTATGGAGAAAAGCGATAGCCAGAAAGAATGGTATTGAGGAAAGGGGATGGTGTACAAAAGGCTCTTTATCATATAAGGCCTCAGCGTTGTGAAAGTTGCTTACGAGGTTAGTGACTAAGTTAAGGAATCGAGTTCTTTTTGGGGATGGAAAGAGGACTAACTTTTGTAAGGATAATGTTGGGAGTGGAGAGATGACATTTAAAGAAGAGTTTCGGAGGTTAGTTATGTTATCTTCGAAAGTAAATATTTTCATAGTTTGGTGTTTCTCTATATTTAGTGACTTAGCGATTTAAACCCTTCCATGTTGGAGGAATTTGTCAGTAAGAAAGTGGCTGACTTCATTCCGACTCTTGGATCGACTTCAATGCTATCATCTTCTTATTAAAAAGAGAGATTAATTACCCAACGTCTATTAGAACTGGGAGAGAATCTATCAGAAGTTCATTGGATTTAGGAGAGCATTTATTAGTTCTCTTTGCATTACTCTCTCCCTCCACTCAAGCAACTAATGCTCTTGTGAAAAATTGCATTGACATGGTCTCCTTCTACTAAGAAAGTTCTGCTTCCCAGTCCTTGCTTAGCTCATTTGGAAGGAGAGGAAGAATTGTCAATTTAATGTTATTTCTCTCCCTAAAAAAATTATGCTTAGGTGTATTCTTAAGGAGGTAAGGTCTCGTGCCATTTTTGTTATGGAGCCTTCCATTGGTATGATCTCTCCGGGCAATATTTGTTCAACCCAGAGCTTGTCAGTTGCTATTTTCCATCACCACAAGTTGGCTACCTCTAGTAGGACTAATTTCCAGATGACCCTAGCCTTCGTTGATCCATTGTCTACACTGAAATTAATCCCACTAATGTTCGGCTTCATTGTTTCACCTCAGCTTCTAGAATCATTTTGGGTGTTATCTCTTCGGGGGTCCTAGGGATAAGAGCTTACATGTCTTGTTATATGGGTTACTTGTACTATCTTTTACCATGGTTTCAGGTATTATGATTGAAGTGCATAATGAAGACTCAAGCGGTTATTAAGAATCCTATAGACTCTTCTTGGAGTATGCATTTTTATGCCCATACTTTGCATTCGCGGACTCCTTCCTTTACGGAAAGGTGGAAGTTGTTAGGAGGCGCAAGCGACTCCTTCCGAGTTGGCCTTATTAATCCCTTTCACCTTACATGAGTAGTCCCCTAGTTTTGATGGGCTAACTTTGCTTCTTTTCACTCTCTAGCCCGAGGTGTGGGTTCTCTTTGGGCTGAGGTGAGGATGTTTTCTCCTTTCCTTGGCTCAGGGTGTAGGCTTCTTTTCTTCTTTTTTTTTTTTTTTTCTCTTTTCTCTCCCTAACCATTGGATGTGGACCCCTTTGTTTTATTTAGACTACATGCATTTTGGGAAGAAATAAGAGTGTTTTTGCTTGCTTTCCTCCCAAAAAATAGAGAGATCATATGTTGTGAAATAAGGAGAAATTAGTCGATTTTTTAATTCTTTCATTCTATGAATTGATGCATGAGTCTTTTTTAGGAGTATAGAGGGTACATTTCTTATGTTTGGCATTACAACATCCCTCCTAAGGTATCAGCATTTAATTAGTTGGAAGGAAAAAACAAAGTGCTTATAGTTAACAATCTTGAAAAGAGGAACATCATGATTCCAATATTTGTGTATTGTGCATGCATAATGCGAAGTTTGTTTATTGTCATTTTATTCATTGCCCCTTTGCTAAAGAGGTGTGGGAGAGGTTCTTTGATACTTAAAAAGTGACGTGGATAATGTCGAGATCCATTGAAGACCTTCTTGCATGGCATGGGGGTAGGTAGGGAAAAAAATAGAGAGTGATCTACAGGAGCTCTTTTAACAAGTATTTGGGCTCTATGGGGGAATAGGAATAGTCGATATTTCCAAAATCTAAGTGGGTCGGTGTCAAATGATTTTAGAAGGGCTAAGTTGGAGGTAATGGCGTAGGCATCATGTTTAGAGTCCTTTGTTGAACATAATCTCTCCCCATTTTGGGATTCATTGTTGTAATTTGCTTTGGATCTCCTTTAGTTTTTCCTAATAAAATATTGTTATCTTTAAAAAAATTAATTAATCATCCACTGACTAGAGTTTTGGATGGAAGCGTCCATTGATATATTTGGCACCAAACATCATGTTTCGAATATCCCTATTAGGTATTGGGTGCATCTCTTTTGTCCACAATTTTGATCCAAAAAAGGAGTAAACTCTCTTAAAATCCAGCAAATGCATGTTTGTGGGATATGCTCACTCTAAAAAGAATGCTCCAAATATGTATGGTATTCTGCATGAATATGAACGAGGTGAACTCCAACAGATTCAATGCAGGAGAAGCATGAAGTGAAGTAGCAACAGATACAGTGTGGCAGTGGGGAAGCTTTTGTTTTAAAATGTAAATGAACACAAATGTAGGAAACAGGAGAGTAAGCTAGAGTCCAAAGTGTGATTTGAAGCAAGAACAACACCTAGTTAGGAGAATCTTGCAACAAAGCATCCAACCACCCCCTTTTTTTCAACACATGCACCCACTCATACTCTCCTCACATGGGCACTGGAACCCATGATTTCAGTGTTGAAATGCAGTGTGTCTACCACCTAGTCATGCATTGAGACCCAAGTATCCAACCACCCTATCGAGAACATTCCCTTGAAAAGTCATGAAGAATTCCTTACGGAAAGGCAAGGCTAAAAATATTGCTCCCCCTTTTTAACAAAATTTTGCTTTAGTATGTTGTTCAATGATGTAACTTTCTCTAGGGGAATGTGGATGATAACACTAGAATTTATTAATCAAAATTACATCCAAGTAAGGGAGAGGAAATGTGGAACCTTACCCTAAAGAAACTAAATTCTAACATCAAACGAGCCCCCTATCATCCAAGAATAATTTCATTTCTTGCTGAAGAGGAAGCAATGATCGAAGATGGAAGAACGCATAAGAAAATAAATCAGACACCCAATTAACAAGAGCATCAGCCACTTTATTTCCTTTATAAACACATGAACAAAATAAGTATGCACATCGATGCGAAGCTTCTCTGACCACCAATTGCAAGCATTCCAATTTTTTAGAGAACCAGAATTTATCAATCCAAATGAAATTTTGGAATCACTTCCACAACTATTCAGTGAATATTGAGGCCCACACAATAACGAATCACATCCACCAAGGCTTTAAATTCCTCTAGCATATTAAAACAAAGACAATAATGATGGGCAGTAAGCGAAAAATACAAGCCGTTCTGATGACAAATGATACCATCCCCACCAACCATCCCAAATACTTCACACGGAACGGGTACATAGTATGCTAATTCCCAGAGTACGTGGTAAGCTAGAGGTAGTATCATGTGCATCACTACAATACATTCACTGTGTATGCAATACAGTTTTATATATAAAGTCATATTGCAATTTATATATGAAATGATGAGTGTTATTATTATAGACCTTGCATGCTTAGTGTTGTATTGTAATTAAATAAACAAAGTATAAATCTCTATATTGTATATATAAATTTGTATTAACTTAATTAATTGTAAGAATACAGAGCCCTAATTTCAGGTTGCTAGAAATAGCTATTTGTATAGCAAATGACCCATAATCCATTTTCTCAAAATTTTGACCCCCTGAAGTCATTTTTACACTGTTTAACAGGTTGAAAATGATTTCCTTTGGGTCTGGCTCTATGGCTAAGCGGTAAATAGACTTTGTTTCAACATTGAGATCATGTGATTGAGAGCCCGTGTGGTGAGTGTGGGTGTGTGTTAAAAAAATTAATGACTTATGTTGCTTCCCTTCCATACCTCCCACATAATAAATGCCCACATTCAAGAAGGATATCCGACAAATTGGATTTATGTCAAATACATTGGCAAAATAAACGCTCATAGACCTCATTCGAATACACTCCCATGGAGATTTCACAGACGTCACTGTAAACTGACCATTTTGTCATTAGCCTCCAAATGAATATGCCCTCTTACAGACCCAAACAGGCTGAGCCAATGGAATATCATGGTTAATATCTTTAGCTAGACTATCCCAAATAATAGAGAAGTCCCAAGAGCCATTGGGCCTAACAGCATCTTCCTAACATTCTGGGGAACATCAAGCAGATTCTGCATTTTAATAGGAAAGTGTCGCCCACCAGAGGCTAGTTCCCTCGTTGGCATCTTTTAATTCTCCATTTCAATAGGAAAGCATGGCCACCAGAGGCTAATTTCTCCATTGGCATCTTTTATCCTAACATTCTGAGGATCATCAAGCTGATTCTGCATTCCAATAGGAGAGCGTATCCTGCCGGAGGCTAATTTCTTCCTTGGCATCTTTTATCATAAACATTCTGAGGAACATCAAGTTGTTTCTGTGTTTCAATAGAAGAGAGTTGCCCACCAGAGGCAAATTTCTCCATTTCCAATGAATGACATAATCTATCAAAAATCTCATTTCAAACTCTATGGACTTCCATCAACTAGAGCAGGTTCTAGACAAATATGCCTTACCAAAATGAATTGCCTTGATACATTTGGAACAAATTCATTTTGACCATAAATTCTGATAGATGCTTCTAGTCCAAGTGTATAGCAAGACTCAGGATATCTACCAGGCTTCTCAAAATAAACCACCTTCCAAAATCAGTTTGTAAATACAAGACCAAGACACCCAATGCAGCCTCTTTTTTCTTTTCTTTTATTCCAAAATCCAAAGGCCCCATAAAAAATTGAGACAGATCATTTTGACCAACTTCAGAACAGAAATTGGCACTAGCACAGCCGAAAGATGAATTGGCATACTACTGAGAACACGTTTTGAGGGAATAAAATTCCCACATGATGATAACAATTTAGCCTCCAATACTCTTTTTTGTCTGTTTTTTTTTTTTTTTTTTTTTTTTTTTTGTCAAAGTTGAAATGAAAAGTGAGTCTCAGACATTCTAGGAACGATTGGAGAAGACTACAATGCAACTCTTTCCCTACCTAACAAGTTGCCCACGGCAATTCCTATACCACCAAGAAAGTTGGTAACTTCCTTACGAACTTTCTGACAAAGATTGCATATTTATCAAAGAAAAAAGATAGTATCATCAGCGAAATAGACTAACATATCCAACTCCCCTAGGACAAATCAACATGAATTTTACCAAAGACTTTTTTTTCTAATGCCTCTACTCAGAACCTCTTCAGCTATGATGGAGAACAATGGGTATGATGTATCCGCTTGACAAATACCTTTCAGTAATATTCACATAGCTCACCATTCACCACCACTGAAAAGCAGTTGACAACCACTTTATAGATTAGGCCAGCCAACTTGACAGAACCAAACTCCCCCGAGATCGTAAAGTGCATCCAAACAGTCACAAGGTTTTGCCATATCATGTTTAATAATGACATTTCCAATGCTCGATCGCTTATTCCAGATTTTAAAAAATAATAATAATAAATGTTTGTCCCATACTAGTTTGGAATAATTGCACCCAACATGTTAGTCAACAAAATTACAAAGACTAATAGTGTGAAATTTCCTAAAATCTGGCAAGCAATTATATTTTGGAATAAGAGCAACAAGAGGAGGTAAACACAACCCTCCATGGAAAATTTCCCAGACCATATTGAAAACATCCATTTTGATGATATTCCCACAACTCAGAAAAGAATCTGCCAGAATGATGGCCATCCGGACCCAGAGCGCTATTCCTATCCAAACTGAAAACAGCTTCAAGAACTCATTCTCACACTAGGACATTCATAGATGAAGGCCAAACGCCGACAGTCAATAATTCTAGTTCATTTGCTACATCTCATCTAGAGATTTCAAAAAGATCTTTCCCATTAGCAACCAAATTATTGCATCACAAATATGCAACTCCACACAAGTAGTTTAGCCCCCAAATATCCAATCCCTAAAAGTCAAATAGCATTGGAAATAGAAAGTGGCAAAAGTCCAAATTCAACCACAAAAGGGCCACATGCCCACGGATCAAATGGTTAGGATGGTACATACCTGGATCATGGTATGTCCATGGAGACCACCAGATCAATGGTCCAGGCCATTTAGCCGTGAAACAATATGTACAATGGTGAAGGACAACAAACTTATCTCATCCTGGCTCACGTGAGACCCGAAAACAAGCTCGTGTTCTAAGTGTCACACACTAGCCTTCCCTTTCGATTTACACATATACATTCCTTACGCTTACAGAATTCTTTTTTTTTTTTCCAAGACAGTTGCATGGAACTCTGAAAACAGAAAATGCAAGGACACTGACACAGGTTTTGATCTGGAAAGTGCTGTTCGACTTCTCTTTCAGTTAACAAAATCATACAACCCCTATATTGTGACATTTTTTAAAGATAAACCAAAAATCATTAAGAAAAACAGGACAAAAAGAAACGAAAAGAAAGAAAGCTGCAGGGCAATTCTCAAGAAAAAGGAAAAACACTGCCACTAACCAAAAAGAAAAACAATCTAATGATCATGAATCCCCTTCAAACTACCGAGATAATGACTAAAGGCTGAAAGACTATCCTCAATCACCCTGCTGTGTTTTCCATCATTTGATTCCAATCATGAAAAGCTCACCTCTCAAAATGCCATGACATTCAGGAAGTACCATAGTCGATTCCACAATCAAATATAAGCTCTTCTTATTTACTTAATTGAGAATACTTTGCCATCAAATATTCTTCAATTTCTCACCTCCTGCACTCACCATAAGATGGCAAGAAGAAACATCTTCCAGAAGATCCATTAGTCAAGAAAGGCCAAACCTTGCCATCCCGACATAAAGGTCCACCAGTGATCTGTTCTTCATGACCCACTCAACCCCAAATAAATTGAAAGAAGAAACACCACTTCTTTGTGCAATGAGGAACACTACATTGTGACCTGATAATTGCGCTTTCATCTTTCAACAACAACGTTTTGATTTTGGAAACTGGGAGACGAAGTTTACAGAAGAATAATGCCTACCGATTCGCTGTCAAATGCAAAGTGCTTAAGGCAAAACATTTGGATGCCTTACACTAACCAATTCAATGTCAAATATAAGAGTGCCCAATGTAGAGCCTTCTCCATTGGCGAGACGGGTTGGATTGAAAATAGTGGTAAACAGCCTCTGCCTGTCGAAGAACTGAAAATCATAGAGAAAACAAAGCAATTGTAAATAATAAACCAACAAATGGAATAATCATAATAGTAATAGCATGTGCATGTGAGATGAGTACTGAATCCAAAAGTGAACAACAGAGCACCACGTATAGCAGAATGAGGTCAGGTCACAATCTGTTCATGCTGAGGTACTTGGACCAACCACCATGTATGCATTATACAGGAGAGGGTACCTCTTTCACCACATCCAAGTTTATTTCTCAGCTCCTGGAATAGCCATAAGCCAAAGGCAACCTACTATTTTGACAAAATAACAGTTTCAACATAACCTTTACTGGGTTTTCTATATTCTTTATTTGGATTACATTAATCAGTTCAGGACCTCAGGTAATGTAAATCGACAGGACTCATTTGCAAGTCTTGCATCCCTACTGTTTCCCCTCCGGTGGGGTCGTGCAATAACCAACTCACCTAGCAAGCTGGATGCACTTTTAGGGTGAAAATGTAAGAAAATTGGATCTCCCCAATTTCCGGTTTTTCACCTTCAAAATCAAAGTTCTGTGCTTGAGATCAATGTCAATGCATGAGATCATGCATAGATATTGCTTTCAACTTGATTTCTTGCTAATCTATTGAAAAAAAAGAAAAAGTAAACAACTAAAATCACACAGCCTACCTTTGAGGTTATGAGCCCAAATCCCTCTCCAATCTAGTGTTTTGATGCCAAGCAACTTGAGTGGAGTTGTTAAAAAAGATTCCCCAAAATTTTTGCCAAAAAAAAAACAGATTTTCTTTTCTTTTCTTTTTTTATCAATTTCAGGTATTTATGTTGTTATCAATCAATACTTGCGAAATATATTCCACTCAGTGTTCGAAGTATCGGTATCGCTACAAGTTTTGCTAGCCGGGGATATGGAAATAATATTGATATCGCCGATAATATCATCGATAACCAGAAATGCAGGGAAACATTGGGAAACATGGGGGAAATTATGGAATTTTTCAGTGAAACTTTAGGAAATGCTAAAATACACAATAATATATTTAAGAATTAAAATTTAAAAAAAAAAAAAAAAACAAACAAACAAAAAGAATGCATATACATAGTGAATTTCCATTTAATGGGGGCCTAAAAGCATGTGTTGTTGTACAGAATCAGGCCAACAATCCCATGCATCCAACCATCCAACCTTCCATCCAAACATCCATCGATATTTCAAAATATTGACAACACATGATACTTCTCCGAAAAATCGACGAAAACTAGAAAGGAAAGGAAAGATTGTGGTCTCGATATCGCCCATGTTGCATTAATGATAATATCGCGATATTATAGATATTATCGTCGACAATTTGAATACTACATACAACCATGCGCCCATAAAAAATTTTGAAATGGAAAGTTTTTTTAATAAATAGATTTTTTGTGATATCGATACATCGGTGATATTATCGAAATATCACCGATACACTGGCGATACAAGTGACACCTGGAATTTACACAATCGAAAATATTGGCGATACATTGGCGACATCAATACATTGGTGATACAGGCAACACCTGGAATTTACACAATCGAAAATATTGGCGATACTTCGCCGATACCTGAAATTTCTAATACTACCACTATTATTGATATCATGTTATCGGTATCGTTGAGCTGGAGATACGGATAATATCAGGGATATTTCTATAATATTAAAGATACTTCGAACAATCATTCCACTAGTATTGTAATTGATACAATAGTGATGAGGACATCACTTCACGTACACCCCTATGTAGGTATAAGAGGAGGAGGTGGACCACATTGATTTCCATGTGGCTAGGCGAGTATCCATAATCGTGCTGAAGACCCCATGTGCATATGCGAGCATCTGTAAGACCCCACACTGGGAAGATGCACATGGGCTGCTTTATGGAGTGATTCAGACCGTTGGATCGGAGGGACGTGACAACCGAGCTATTGGATCACGTGATCGGGCCATTGATCGTGGAGCATCCACACTAGTTTTTCCTAGATTTTATCAGCTTGTAGGGTTTAGTTTTATTTATGTTATGTTTGGACACCATTATGAGTGTTATTAGTTGATTTTAATTAAATTATGGCTATTTTCATCAAATTTCACAAAACAGGGTGTTTATTGTAATTTTTGAACTTTCTTGAAGCTATAAAAGAGAGTGGGCGTGTGACCCTCTCCCCCATTGGATTTTGTGATTTTTTTTTTTTTTAAGGAAAAAAAAAAAACTCTTGCTTTCTTCTTCCATCTTCATGCGATTTGAGGATACTTCCATGCGATTTGGAAGGGAGATTGGTGCGAGGCTAATCTTCATCAACGGAGGTGCGTGGTCTCCATCTATCCCCACACCATCTTCTCTCCTCCTCCATCAAGGTATTTTCTTCGAATTCTTCGATTCTCCCATCATAAGCCTTCATTTTTTCATAAATTCATCTTTCCTTTACCTTTCAACAATGTCAAACCCTAACTGACCTAACCTATCCATCCCACGCCACACGTGAATCCTTCGGGTTGGCCGTACAGCCACACCTTGCCCCTTTTGGCTTTCCATCATCCTTATATCAAAACTCCTTTCTTCCATTCCCAAAACCATAACCCTAAACCTAAAATCCCTAATTTTCCTACTTTCCCAAATTACCCAAATCCTAATTTTTACCCTAAGTTGTATTAGGTTTTCTCCTTTGAAATAGACTATACCCTATGTTAATTGGATGTCCCTATATCCACTAGATCCTAGTTTCTATTTATTTAATGATCTTATGTGATGATGTTGGTAACTTAGGCTAGGATCATGCATGATGTTCTCTTTGTTTTCATGGGATTCGTGATGATTATGGCAATGCTTATGTTTTTTTTTTGTTAATTGTCTTAATTCTACTACTTGGTCTCACATGTTAATTGGTTCATGAATTGGTCCTGCGTCAAATAGACTTCTGCAACATATGGTTGACCAATATATCATGATTGATTGAATACGGCAATATATTGACATTCATCAAGGATTTACATGGTACACCCTGATCCATAGCTCAAGTGGTAGACTAAGTGAAAGATACCTCGTTTCAACACCAAGGTCATGGTATCGATTCCCAAGTGGGGGTGGCTAACAGTGAAGTGTGAACTGACAGTGGGGTGTACTAACAAGCTAACAAAAAAAAATAAAAATAAAAAAATCAAGGATTTACATGGTATTCAAGTATTCTATAGTTTTCTAGGCTTGTATCGTAACTCTAACCTAGCAATACCAATATATAACCGATATACTGTCTGACAAAATAGATACATAAAACACGAGATACACTTCATCAAAGCTCCGAGTAAAAAACAACTGCCATTTCATGTTGAACCTCAATATAAAGTCCCACTTTTATACCTAGAGGCCCTTTGCACCTCACTCTCTTACCCAATTATGAATAGTAAGTTCTTGAAATTCCATAAGTATAATCTTCTACAAACCTAGTTCCTAGTTTCGAAAAGAAAAATTTTCCATAAAAGGTCTATTTATAATCAGCCGGAAGGTGTTGTTTCATTTTGATCTCTATTTGTCCCGGAGTGTGGTGTTCAAAAATGGTTACATAACGTCCATTACAGTCGTTGTTGTTGTTGGTACGTAATGATACAATGGGCGCAGTTAAACGATATGGCGCCATAACAGCCATTACAAATGGCCTGTAACAGGCCTATAATGGCCGTTATGCCTGTAACGGGCCATTTTGGACTGAATACTAATAGAATTATTTACCATTTTTTCCTCAAATTTCATTAGGGAAAAGGTATAAATGACTAGGGAAAATCAGCATGTTTCATGCTAGGGATGTCTACAATTAAAGTTATTTTCCTACTAAGACGATTGATCGAGAAATATAGGGAGAGGAGGAAGGATATCCACATGGTATTTATTGACTTAGAGAAAGCTTACGATAGAGAGAATTAATCTAGTCAGTGTTGGGAAAGAACGGAGTTTCAACAAGATATATTAAAATGAATATGTATTTGGGAACAGTAACAAATGTAAGGACCATTAGTGGAGAGACAACTGAATTCCCAATTATTGTAGGCTTGCACCAAGGGTCAGCATTGAGCCTATACCTTTTTAGATTGGTTACGGTCTTATGGACAAGTTAATAAGGCATTTGCAAGAAGAGATCCCATAGTGTATGTTGTTTGCAATGTTCAAAGTATCCGTATCTCTACAAGTTTTGCCAGTCAAGGATACGAAAAGAATATCGATATCGTCGATAACCAGAAATGCAAGGAAACATTGGGGAAACATGGGGAAAGCAGTGGACTTTTTCAGTGAAACTTCAGGAAATGCTAAAATACATACATTTGCATATTTAGGAATTTTAAAATTAAAAAATAAAAATGCAAAAAGAATGCATACATAATAAGTTTCTATTTAATTGGGGCCTAAAAGCATGTGTTGTCGTAAGAAACAAGTCCAACCATCCCATTTCTCCATTTAACCATCCCATCTATCCATCCAACCTCCCATCCAAACATCCATTTATATTTCAGAATATCAACAACAAATGATATTTCGTCGAGAAATCGTCAACAACTAGAAAGGAAATGAAAGATTGTGGTCTCGATATCACCCATGTTGTGATAACGATAATATCGTGATATGATCAATATATTGTCAACAATTTGAACACTGCATACAACCATGCACTCATAAAAAAAATTAAAATGGAAATTTTTTTAATAAACAGATTGGCAATATCGATACATTGGCAATATTATCGAAATATCGCTAATACATTGGCAATACAAGCGACACTTGAAATTTACACAATCGAAAATATTGGCGATACAAGCAACACCTAGAATTTACACAGTCGAAAATATTAGTGATGCATTGGCGATACTTAACGATACATTGCTTTATAGATCCACTTCCTCCCCGGGACTCATTTGATCATGACGAATGTTTGGTAGAGTCAACACATGAATGTCTTACATGGGTGTAAGCTCAACCAGTATGCCTCTGAACTCCTCCAATACCGGACTCACCTCAGGTGATAACTCTACACTACCCTCGGGTGTAACCTCGGGTGGCATCTCCATAATAACCTTAGGTGTGACCTCACTTGCCACGTGGGCATATAGCGTCAGATCATTTTTAATATTTCTTTTAAACTCTTTGGCATTAACTATAGCTATAAGAAGAGATTCAAGATGGAGTTTCGTCACATCTTCAGGACCACATTTCTTGACGTCCTCCTTTTCCGATGTGCTTTTAGGCAGGAGAGGCTTCAAGACAATCATTTTGCCTTCATACAGAAACAAACATGTATTCGAGCGATTGAATAGTGTTGCGTCCCTGTCATACAACCAAGGCCTGCCCAAAATGATATGGCCTACATCCATAAGCAAAACATCACACCACAGTGTGTCCGTATAGGAACCAAACTTGATGGGAAAGGGGCAATGCAGAGAAACAGGAATCGAAGACACATCAACCCATGAAACTTGATAGGGCTAAGGGTGAGGAACGACTAGCATACCTAAGCGGTCCACGATGCTATCAGAGACCACATTGATGCAACTGCCACTATCAATGATCACCTTACAGTTTTTGCCACCACACTTGGCATAAGTGTGGAAAATTGAATTCCTGCGCCAATCATCAATTTCTACAATCTGGATTAAGGTGTGGCTAACAATTGCAAGTGGCACGGTCTCAACTTCTTTAATTTGATCACTGGCTTGTGAATGGACATCGTCCCCAATGTCAAGGTTCGCTTGAGGTGAGGCTTCAAGCTATTTGACACACACATTAATCATGGTCAATTGAGTCACAATGGTCCAATGGTGCGCTTCAATGGCCATCAGATGGTTGTTGATAGCATTCAAGGCCTCGGCAATATGTTCTAGATTTATAGCGGGATGTATGCCAAAACCACATCTAAAACGAGTGGGCATACACAAGGTAACCCTTAGGGGAAAACCTAAATCCTAGGGTAATGTTATGACAAAGACAACCAACCTAGAAATCAAGTTGGACACACTAGGGACACTAATCTGAAAATTCAATAAGCCGTTAACCTAAAATATTATGCTGAAAATTCAGTAGGATAGTAATTTGAGAGTACCAAGCTGAAAATTCAGCAAGAGTGTAATATGAAAACTACAAACTGAAAATTTAGCAAGGCAACAACCTGAGATTACTACATTGAAAATTCAGCAATGGTAATGTGGAGAACGCAAGCTAAAAATTCAGCAATGGGACATTCCAAACTAAGAACAAAATTCAGCAAGATGAACATAGATTATATATGTAATGTATGTTCTAACAACCCTAGATGTAAATTCTACCCTAAATATGACTCTATCCTAAGTGCAACAGAAAAATCATATGCTAAACCTATGACTCTGATACCAAATTTGATGTAGGGCACATGATTTAATCCTAACATGCGACATGGAGATTATGAAGGAGACCAAAAAGTAATTCAATTAACAAAAGATGCTAACCCGCCACATAATTAAAAGTAAATAATAGGAAATAAAATCTGATTTAACCTAAATCACATGCCCGCATGCTAAGAAATCACATAAATCAATTAAACTAGGCCCGATGGAAGGAATAGACTTCCAATTTAGCATACACACATTCCACACTCAATGGACTGATTTGTATGTTCTATGATTAGAGCTAGGAAGGAGAAAGAATTGGGAATTTTGGAATTAGGGTTTTTAAGAATTTGGGGAAAAGATAAAATTAGGAATAAATTGGGTGAATTGGTTAAGGGGATTGATGGATTTAGGTATTGGTAGAGGGGAATTAAGGTTTTGGATGAAGGTAAGTTAGGGATTTTGGGGGCCTCAAAGGTTAATTTCGGTTGGGGTTAAAGTTAGATGATGAAAAGTTGAAGAAAAAGATGATTTGGATGGTTTTGGATAGGAATGTAAGAAGAGAGATGAAGTTTTTTAGAAAAAAAATCTCTTTTTAGATAGAACGGAAAAGAGAAGGAAGGTGATGGATAGAAGCCCCGCACCTCCGTTGAATGGGGAATGGAATCACACCACACCCAAGCTCCAAATCACATAGGGCCTGTTTGGACAGTAGTATTAAGTTGTATTAAATGGGATTGCATTACTAATCCCACTTTGAAATTCATAATGGTATGTTTGGAAGGAGTGTGAGATGGGATTAAAATTAACTTTGTAGGCTTTGGAAAATGAGCCTTGTGTTGGAAAGTATGAGATGGGATTACTAATACCACGGATGATGGATTTTTGCTTCATCCAAGTTCAATCCAAATGCAATTTAAAAGTAAATCCTGGGATTTATTTTTTAATGCATACATTGCAAACATAGTATTAGAAAACA
The DNA here is from genome assembly GCA_021015155.1 of Magnolia officinalis. Lineage (NCBI taxonomy): Eukaryota > Viridiplantae > Streptophyta > Magnoliopsida > Magnoliales > Magnoliaceae > Magnolia > Magnolia officinalis. The sequence continues at coordinate 79,785,424 of JAJHSJ010000004.1, read as the reverse complement.
TGGAATACACCCAATCCAGGGACAATACCTTACACATGCATTCATTGTAACTTTTACAATTCCATCCACCTTAATCCCACCTAATGCAACTGGCCAAACAGGCCCATAGAGTATTCTTCAAATCACATGAAGAATAGACAACACAGTTTTTTTTTTTCAAAATAATGACATTAGGGCTCCACGCAACCCCTTTTCTTTTTTATAATCTCAGAAAAGACCTTTTACAAAAAGGCACTTTCAGATAAGATTCTCAACATAAATATGCTTAATAAATTAAAAGTTGTTCATAACTTCCTAATGTCAACGCAAATATAAGTTATACCAAAAATAAAGAAGCATGTAAATAGTGTTTGAGTTATCGACAAGAAGAAGAAGAAGAAGAAGTAGAAGAAGAAGGAGAAGAAGAAGCTCTCTTACCTTTTTACTCAAGATCTACCTCAAGGAGTGGCCTTCGGCTGGATTTGGTTGGCCAATTGCGATCAACAGCGCCGGATCTTTCACAAGAACGAAAAACCTAAAACCCCCTTTTTCCTTCTAATAGAATAGCTTTAAAAGGAAAGTAGATTTCTACCTAGACTTATGGGGATTTGATTTGGGATTTGAAAAAAATCCGAATTTGGGGAGAGATTTTTGAGAGTTTTAACGGAAAAATCATCGAAATCGCCATTGTCATTGCTGGTTTATCAAAAAAGGGAAGTGGATTGGCTGGTGTACCACACAGTAGCTATATAGCTGCTGTAGGTACGTGTCGTGCGCAGACGAGCACTGACGCTCCTCGAGCTCCGAGTAGTACGAACGGTTCAAAGGAGATTAAAGTTACATGGGCCCCACAGTGATGTATTATTATATCTATACCGTTCATCTATTTTTTTGAGATTATTTTAGAGCATTATCTAGAAAATGAATCATATCCAAAGATCATCTAGACCACACCACAAATAGCAGCGGAGATAATGATTTTCACTATTAAACAATTCGTTGGGCCCACCATAACATTCTGTAGGGCCCACCATGATGTATGTGTTGTATCCTCACCGTCCATCTATTTTTCGAGACAGTTTTAGAGTATGAGACCAAAAATGAGGTATATCCCAATATCAAGTGGACCACATTACAAGAAACAATGTTGAATGAATGTAGACCATTAAAAACTTTTTGGGGCCTATAAAAGTATTGGATCAAGCTAATATTTGATTTTTCCCTTCATCTAGGTCTGTATGACCTAATCATACAGATTGGATATCAAATAAACAGTATAGTGGGCCCTAGGAGGATTTTAACGGTGGTTATCCAATCATTATTGTTTTCATGTGGTGTGGTTCATTAGAGATTTGGATCTAACTCATTCTTTGTCTCATACACTAAATGATATCTTCAAATGGTTGGATGGTGTGGATACGAAACATAAACCATGGTGGGGCCACATAACCGCTCGACGTCACTTCAGTGGCAAGTCTCGCTGCTCAACCCGTCATAGCTAATCCGCGTCCCTACGGACTCGGGTGGGTACATATGTGTCACGTATTGAGTAAATTATGTGGGGTCCACGGTGATTTGCATATTTTATCCACTCCGTCCATCCATTTTAACAGATAATTTGAGAGCTTTAGCCCAAAAACTAAGTATATCCAAATCTCAAGTGGACCTCACCACGGGAAACAGTGTGAATTGAAATTATACTGTCTAAAATTTCACGAGGCCAAAGAAATTCTGGATCAATCTGCTATTTGTGTTTTTCCTTCATCCATGTCTTTGCGATCTTATGAATGGGTTGGATGACAAATAAACATCACTGTAGGCCCTACCAAGGTTTCAACTGTGGAAATCATTATTACCATTGTTTCATGTCATGTGGTCTACTTAAGCTTTGGACCTGCTTCAAATTTCGAAACAACCATTAAAATGAGCTGAAAAAACGTATGGAAGGTGTGGATAACCCATGCACATTCATGGTAGGCCCAACATGTTGGGCAACAGTACTACTCTCAACTGCCACGAGATCCGGACAATGATTACGAGCCACTTCGTCATTCTATGTGGGGATGAAATGTGGCCAGAAATATGTATTTTTTTTTTAATTCATTTACTTTTGCATGTTTTAATTGTTATAAGCTTGCATTTGTATTATATAAACTCATTTGGGTTACTATTTAAGTGATTTCTTGCGACAACGCATGCCTTTTGGCCCCCATTAAATGAAAACTTCTTATTTAATGCATTCTTTTTGCATTTTTTTCATTCCTAAATATGTAAATATGTGTATTTAGGCATGTCATGAAGTTTCACTGAAAAATTCCACCATTTTCTCCATGTTTCCCCCTTTTTCCCTGCATTTCCGGTTATCGGCGATAACGATATTATATCTTTATCTCCAGCTAGCGAAACTTGTAACGATACCGACAACTCGAACACTGCATGTAAATAATCTAAACATCTAAACTATTTCGTGGCCCATAGGGATCCACGATCAGGATGTCCAATGATGATGATCCAACGGTCCGATCAACGTGTCCATCAAGCTCCTATATGCAGCCCACTTACATCTTCCCAGTGTGGGGTCTTCAAAGATGCACGAACATTCACGTGGGGTCTTCAACATGGCTAGGAATGCGAATTGGGCCAAGTAGCCCCATATAATGGTCGTCTAGCCATAAGGAGACTGGCTCAGCCCTCCTCCTTTGGTATGGTGCTCGGATGTCCTCATCAGGGTGGCAACATTGTCAAAAAGTAGGTGCGAATAGATATGTAAAAAAATGCAATTATTGTGGCAGATTACTAACTAGAGAAATTACACCAATTAAACAACATTTAGCACAACAAAATGGGCAAGTCGTAGGGTGCCATGTAAGACCCATAACCTCGCGAGACCTTTCGTAAATTTATACTTAAATAACAGCATCTTCCCGGCAGACCAGATAGACGAGTTTTGATCGTTACCATATTTTTGTACCGAGATACCCCGAGACTTGTTCCCTTGCGACCACGCGAGTGTTACGATTCTAACGCCGGGCGACACGCCCCATTTCGACCCTTAGATTAGAATTTACAATTTTTGCACAATCCGAGGTGGGCCGCACAATGCACGCAGGCCCCACTTGCACAAATCCCCATGTTGTCAAATCAATCAATCCATCAATCAATCAATCCATTAACCCATCCATCAATCAAGTCATCCATCACTCATGTCACTCTCTCCCCATTAGTTAAACAAACGCATGTCATTCTCATGCAACCCATACCCCTACCTATGTTAGCCATCATTCTCTTATTCTTTTTCTCCCCATTTTACCCCTCCATCTTCCCCTTTATTCCCTCCCTATCCTAAAATCTCTACCGCAATAACTCCCTCTCATTTTTACCATTTCCTAGCAAGAGTAGAGAGGGATTAAAAGAGAAAAATATTAGAAAGATTATGGAGAAATTAAGAGAGAAAGAGAGAAAAGAAAGAAAGATTAGGGAGAGATTAAGAGAAAAGAAAGAGAGCTTGTGAGAGTATTAGGAAAGATCAAGAGAGAAAGAGTAAGAGAATAGAGAAAAGTGAGATTAAAGAAGATTAAGGGTGAAGAGGAGCTTGGTGGGCCATCCAATCACCGATCCGAGACGATCTAACCGTCCATCCTTCCGAGTGCATGGGAGGGTCAAAACCCTTCCATTCTTTGTGATTTCTCTATTTTGGTGGGCCATAAGGGTGGGACCCACCTTGATCATGTATTGAGTATGTGGTGGACCCCATAGTGGCGGGGGGCCACCCCGATGGCCAGATTTATTTCCCTTCCTTTCCCTTTCTTTTCTTATTCTCATGGTGTTGTGGGACCCACAAGTGGGCCACGCTATTGGACAGCGAGTCCCGCACGCTATCATAGCGTGGACCACCTTGTGTGGCCCACTGTTATATTTATTTTCTTTTTAAACCAATTGATAGTGTAAGCACACTTGGATGGTGAAAATACACCAAAAATGGATGTGATCTAAAGCTTCTTGGCCCCACCATGAGTTGGATATTCAAATGGATGGAGTGGATTTCCTAGGTGGGCCCTACCTCACCCTTAAAACACAAAAGAGGGAGAAGGGTAGTGGCACCATGTCCCTGGACACAACAATGTCCAGAGACGTCTCTGCCACCATTCACCTTCCAAAGCCACCATGTGGACTTCACTCGTGGGCCTCATCATGATGTGTGTGTGTGTGTGTGTGTGTCATCCACACCGTCTATTTGATTTCCCTTCTCATTTTAGGAGTTGAGCTCAAAAATGAAGCTAATCCAAATCCTAGGTGGGCCATACCACAAATGCTAAGGGGTTGGGTTACCCACGTCATTTCTTACTTTGCATGGATGTTAATTTGGAGTGAGTTTTCACTCATGGGACCCATATTAATATATTTCTTAGATCCACACCATCCATCCATCTGCTGGCTCATTTTAGCCATGGAGCCCAAAAATTTACCTGATCCAACCATCAGGTGGACCACACCACAACCGATGGTGGTAGTGGGAGCACCCCCTCATGTCAACCATGCGGACGTGGGGTGGGGGCGTCCCAACCATGGACCCCACCTTGATGTATTTGTTTAATCCATGCCGTCCACCACCTTCCCTATGTCGTTTTAGGCTATGAGACTAAAAATAAGATAAATCTGAGTTCCTAGTGGACCGAAACGAGGAAAACAAAGTCCCACTGTTGGAACTTTCTAAGGCCTACTGTTGTGTGTATAAGTGGTGGACCTATCCATCATTAGACTCCTTTGGTCCATAAAGAGTTGGCCGATATAATGGACGGAATGGATTATCCACTAGTGGACCCCACATAGTAGAATAAAATAAAAATAAAGAAAGAAAGAGAAAAACAAGAACAAGCAGGTCACTGGACGTTTTTGCCAATGACAGTGAGGGTGGAAGCCTCATTGGGTTGCCCCCATATGTGGACCCCACCATGATGGATTTGTTTAATCCATACCGTCCACCATCTTCTCCATATAATTTTAGGACGTGCTAAATTTTGAGGTAAATCTGAGTCTAGAGTGGGCCATATTAAGGGTATTAAGGTCCATCTGTTGAAACACTCTAGGACCTGCTTTGGAGTCCCTAATCATCCAAACCAGTCATAATCAGAGTCTATTTGACCTCATTCGAGGTGGCCAAGACGGTGAACGGATTAGATCCACTTAGGGCCCACATTAATAGTGTATGCAAAACATACTAATAACATGAAAAATACATGGATGTCATGCACGTGGGAGTTAACCAATTCTTGGCCAATTTTAGGTCTCACAACTGGGACCCTGTTATGATGTTTATATTGAATCCACATCATCCACCGTCTTTTCAAGATCATTTTAGGCCTTGGGCCAAAAGATGAGACAGATTTGGGTCTCAAGTGGGCCGTAATGAGGGAAACGAACCATTGCTGTTGAAATCTTCCAAGGCCCACTGTTGAGTCCATGTTCATCCAAATCAACCCAAATCAGAGCCCATTAGACCCGCTCGAGATGGATTACGCGGTGAACGAAGTAGAAAATCCACGTGGGGCCCGCACTGATGGTGCATAAATAAAAAAGGAGAAACAAAGAAAAAGAAAAGTGTCACGTGAGGGAGGAAGCCTCCCTGGGCTGCACCCCACACATGGGACCCTACATGATGTATGTATCATATCCACTCTGTTCATCCGTCTTATCAAACCATGTTAGGCCATGGGCCAAAAACCCAGGTTAATCTAGATCTCAGGTGGACCGCACCATAGGGTAATATGGGGCTAAAAACCTCTTGAACTTTGGGATTTCTTGGTTTTGGGATCCCTTGGACTTGGGAATCCCTAGTTTTGGGATCCCTTGGACGTGGGAAACCCTGGAATCGAGATCCCTTAGGTCTTTGGTTATATTTGTCATCTTTAATTCAAATCCTTAAATTAGTTGACATGTGAATGTTGAAACTATGTTTTTATTAAAATCCATTTAGGCATATACATTGCCTGAAGTGATGAAGTCCCAAGACTCAGATGGGCCATGAGCATATGATCACATCCTAGTGACTAACCAATTATCTATAACTGTCAATTTACATTAGCAATGATTAGACGGTGCAGATCATCCTACTAAAGTAATTATAGTGATGTCATTGATAATCTGATTATTTTGGGACATCATTAGTGGGCCATGTGCCCAAATGGATTGGTAGCATAGTTGCACACGTGTTGTACATGTGGGTGTCCATCCGGGTCACTCCTAGTAGACCCCGCCATGTTATATATATTCTACTCATGCCTTGCAGGCTACATAAGAAGCTGATGTTAGTCTAACGTGGGTCATACCACATAGACTTCTATATTTTTAGTGGGGCATGTCGTTCAATTCCCACTCTCTGTATATGATGTGCCGATTAAGGCCAATTATTGTCTGATATGTCTGATAACATGCTAATGTACTTGGCCTGGTAGGACACACTAAGAACATGCTTAGTATAATGACATCATGTCTAGACATATGCCCATATGCATCATTTGTATGCATGTTGTGGGTCGTGATTGATCATAGCATATGCCATTGGGCTGAGACACTTAAGGGACTCCATATGAGACAGGGTTGCCCCACATGATCGCACTGTACGCACAGGTTTGATGCATGACTTGGATGGTATGACTCATGCATTTTGCATCTTGTATGTCATGATCGCTTTACACCCTAGCGACATCAGGGTTATGGCCTCCATAGGCATATCGTGGATGGCCAGATTAGATACCGGAAATATCTGTTCTAGCATTACGGCGCTATGGATGTCCTTGGGTGAAAGTCCCTAAACCCTTGTGGTACCAGTAGGATGCTTCAACGTCGAGACCGAGTGGATAACATGAGTGCCCAAGTGTCGAATACCAGTAGGCCGCGTCTCCCATTGTGTCGTGGTCGGTTGAAAAGGGGTGTGGCCTTATCCACCCGAGGGTAGGGGGCTGTAAGCTAGGTTGAGTTTGACCAGCTCGTAAATGGGTCCGCTATTGACAAGTTGGGTGGGCATTAGCATACTACTGGCAAGGTGGATAGTGATGTCTCTTTCACTCACTTGGTCATGCGCACGATGGGGTGGCAGCCAGTGTTGGAGTGTACTAGACCCCAATGATGTTTCCAGTGACGAACCGTACTGATACGTGGACTAGTTGATGATTAACATGCTTGCGTTGCATCTCTAGCATATGACATTCGGCCATGTAGGCCTTGCATTGCATAGCCTTGGTATGGCTAACATCATTTATGGACTTGCCAATTTAGCCTTCCATCATTTCCGCTTACTCTGACATTTGTATGCTTGGCACATGCATTGTGCACACACGCACACACTCTTTAAGCTTCGTAGTAAGCTTATGCACGTTCGTTACGTGCAGGTTATGCTAGACCGCAGCAGCATTGAGACAGGAGCATGTGCTCGATCTTTTGGAATTTTGTTATATGATGCATTTCCCTTTCAGCATTGTATTCAAATATTATATTAGTGGATATGTGGTGATGATGTTTTGTGACTTGGGTACACTTGTGGTTATGCTCCTTTATAATAAAAAAATTCACACTGAAAATCCTCCTTGTAGGATCCCAAGATCAGAACCTGGCGCAGGGAAGCTGGGAGCCGAGAATGGGGTACTACGGAGGCTATCGGCACCGGATTCAGCGGTCGGGAATTTTGTGAGCCCGGTTCCCGAGTTTGGGGCGTGACATGCCAAGCAAGTTTTTTGGCCTAATTATATGGATCTAGGTGATCATGACAATGTTGACTCTAATGAGGATTCTGATGGAGAGGTGGCGATAGTGAAGATAGAGAGCCTGTGCACCACTCATGTAAGGTGAAGAAGCAAATGTCTGAAGGTGGTTTAGCTTGTGTCGTAGGAGGAGGTAGTGGGAGTGGTAGTGGGATTGGGACTGGGACTAGAAGTGTTAGTGGGAGGAGGGGTGAGAGAGAGAGTCATGGTTTGTTCGGGAACCTACGGCATGCCTTTAGCTAACGACAACCTTCATATGCTCCTCCAATTCCAAGTGAAGGATATGGAGCTCGTGCTAGAGACTTAGATGATGTTGTTGTGGGGACAGGGAGAACTTTGTGTGATTCCATTTGTGTAGAAAATTAAAACAAGCAAAAGAAGTAGAAACAAATGTGAAGAAAAATTGTTGTTGAGAAGCTTGGTAGAACAACAATCAAGTTATTCATACAAGGCAACATAGCTCTAAATGTTGTAAACTCTCCTTATTGGATTACTAACTTTTCTCTCAAAACAAATGAAAACGATTGGTCAAAACCCCCTTAGGAACGTAATCCAAGCAAAAAAAATCAGAGAAATTGGTTTTTTAAGATTTTTGGCAATCTTCCCTTTTTTCGCATGGGGACTGATGCGGGTGTGCAATATTGTCGATAAGTATCACACGCATTGACAATATCAGGCAATACATAACCACAACATTTTGATTATATCGGAATGTATCGAAATATTGTAGATACATTGCGATATTATCACGATATTTCAATTGAAACGACATTGCCTATAGGTACTATACGCAGATTTTCCCACCATATTCCAGTCCATCCGCTCTGCCATATTATCTACCCTACACTAATTGACAGAGAGACAAAGTTAGAACATCTCTTCTCCATCTTCGTCTATACTTTGTACAGAGATGGAACGAGAGAGCTATTCATGATAGAGAGAGCGAGAAAGAGAGAGAGAGAGAGAGAGAGCGAGAAAGAGAGAGAGAGAGAGAGAGAGAGAGAGAGGTAGAACATCTCTCCTCTGTCTTCATGTATACGCTATGAAGAGAGAGGGTGACAGTTGAAGACTCTAACGAGAAGATGGATTCCTCGAGGGCACAGATTTGGATGCCGGTTTTATATCGGCCAATACAACCTTAATACAGCTGTATCAGCATGGTGCTATACATGATACAAATCTATATTGGCCCATCTTAAAAAACTGGATACTATCAGTTTGATACAGCCTGTATCAGCTGATACAATGCCGATACCTCGTATGCGTATCCGTCAAACCGATATGGGCATAAAAAGACAACCAGCTGCCATTTTCGCTTTTTCCCCTTTTTTCCTTCTCATGTTGAATTTCTTTTGCTTGGGATTTGTTGTATGCCCATTTACGACCAGATCAACACCTGTTTCAAAAATCAAAACAACAATTTTTGGCTCCAATCAACGGATAGAACGCAGGGTGGTTGATTTGGGGGAGAAAAAAAAGATACAAAAAAATGATTTTTTTTAGTTTGTTGTAATCATCTCGAATTAGCATGATAACTGCAAATTGATCAAATCATGCTTGATCTGCGTTCGATTTGGGGATTTTTTTACATGTTTTTTTTTCAACTTTCATTGGTAATTTTTTTAACTTTTTCCAATGAATTGTTATGATGATGCATGAATACAATGTTAATACTATATATCTACGGATTTCACACATGCATTGCTTAAATAAAATTTTTACAACATTTTTTTTGTATTTTCGGACCCTTTTTTTGGCATTCTATAAAATTATTATTCTTTTTCCAAAATAAGTTTAGGGAAATAAATCAAATCATAGGTCTAGGTAAATCTATATTTTTTAACATAAATCTACCATTTGCTACTAGATTTTAATTAATTTTTTTTTTTTTTGGGTTTTTCCAAAATTTCTTTGGGGAGAATGATATATTTATGTTGTTTAAGCATAGATCTAAGTTCTTTAAACATAGATATACATTTTACATGCCGTAATTTTATTTTTTAATGTAGCCCTTTTTTAGCAATTTTCTATTTTTTTTTTATTTTTTCAAAAATCAAATTGGGGAAATCAAAAGTTATTGTTGTTTAAACATAGATCCACCATCTGAGCTGTAATTTTGTTTTTTCATGCATCTTCAACCATTTTCAAAAAAAATGTATTTGTTTTCAAAAACCAATTTGGAGAAATGGACATATGGATGAAATGGTAGATGAATACATTCATTTTCACCTCTCTTTTTTTACATTTTTTTATGTTTTCCCTTTTTATGAATACTCTCTATTTTGGTGTATTAGGTTGTTGTGGTCTATTAGGTTGTGGTGTATTGGTGTGGTGGGCACTTATTCAATGGAGTGGACTTGTTGTTGTGTTTATTGGGTAACTTGGGTTAGACCGTTGCCCATTGGAGATTTGAGCCAATGATTAAGCTTGTCAATTAACGACTTGACATCGGGAAAATGGTTGTGAATGACATAGGAAAATTGCATCCCTCAACACGTTGCAAATTCTCCGTATTTTTAGGTATTTGTAGATGCAGCAGCAAATGCAAGACATGAGATTAAAGCACCCAGTTCTCACGACATCAACACGAAATATTCAAATGAAGTGTACAATGAAATGTGGGATTATATACTATCATTTAGAAGAATATGGGTGAGCAGAGAATACACAACCACGTGCGATGGTTCAATTATCCCAACGAGGTTGAGCATGATAAATTTCATGGTTTACTCCCACCTTGGTACAATGCTCATTAGAGTCATTGATACATCTGATCAAGTGAAGACTACTCCATATATATTTAGCCCGATGCCTGGAATGGTGGATGAAGTTGGCAAGAGTAATGTCGTGTAGATTGGCACTAATAATGAAGCATCATACGAGGCAACTAGAAATATGCTTATGAAGAAGAGGCCTAATCTATTTTGGTCACCTTGCGCAACCCACTACATTGACATCATTCTCGAGGATATTGGGAAGAAGAAGAGTGTATTGAAGTTACTTGAGAAGGCAAGGTTGATTGTAACGTACATCTACAATCACATTTGGATAATTGCTCTCGTAAAGAAGTTCACACAGAGACGAGAGTTATTGAGTTCAAGGCATCTAGATTCACCATGAATTTTAGACCCATGAAGAGCTTATATAATCATAGAAGGGCATTTAACGAGATAATTGCATCTCGGTGGTGGATAGACCCTACGTATGATGGAAAGCTAAGGAGTGGCACGCCTGTGGCAATGCGCGCAATGAGAGACAACAAAAACTGGAAGAAATTCCTAAAAAATTATGCTAGTAATGGAACATTCGATTAAAGTTCTTCGACTTGTAGAAAGTAACAATAGGCTGACTATGGACTTTCTTTAGGAGGCTATGGATGAGGCAAAGTTGTCTATTTTACACAATTATAAACACTATGCAGATCCCTGAAAGCTGATAGATAAGCATTGGAATAAACAGATTCACCATGATCTCTACACAGTAGATAAAAAGGTTACAATCATTTAGCTACTTAACAGTTGTTAGTTCTTACTCTTTAATTCATACTTACAGTTATAATTTGTGAGTTACTTTTGTTAAACATATAATATCAAATTTTAATATGCTCTCTTCTTTAATAGTTGCAAGCTACTTCTTAACCCTTTTATTCCGATACACACCTACATATCAGGAAGATGATGAAATTAATGTTAGTCTGAAAAATGTTATCAAGAGGTTGGAGCAAGACATTAATTGACAAGTTGATGCTACAAATAAAGATACCACTATTTAAAATGAAGGTTTCTATTTTAAAATGCATTACATATGTCATATACAAAGTACTTATTACTTTATCTTTCATAGGTGGAGACTTATGCACTTGCAATGGGAAGGCTTTGTAGATCCACTCGCTCAAGCTATTACACACACAACCAATCTAGCTATAACGAGTGGTATGCAAGATTTTAGATAAGTTAGGTGTAAAATTTAAAATGAAGATAATGAGTGCACCTACTCGGAGGAGTTGTAGTCAAAATTTTGAGTCAGACAACATCCTCCATAAGAAGAATCGGTTAAAGCAGAAGGTGGAGAAAAATGTATTCATTCACTACAACGTGAGACTAGGTTAAAAATATGAAGAAATCAAGAGGGAAGGCTAATAACCTAAGGCAGTATTGTCCAATATATTTATACTGCATTTTCGCTAAAGACAACCATCTTCTTCTCTCATGGCTTGTGAACAAAGGGAGAAAGACAAAAATGTAGCCGATCGTGAGGAGCTAAAATTCCCGGATCTCGTTGCAGAAACAACCCAACCTCCGAGTCATCCAAAGTCGATTATTAAAGATGGTGACGAAGGACACAGTATCAGTGCGACTAAGTCTGATAGTCATCGCAGTTGCAGCAAAAATGGTGAAGACGGTGATGATCATGTTGGTAGTACCGGTGGACATGTATCTGTTGGTGGTGCCAATGAGACTGAGACAGTAGTGGCTAGCACCTATCATTATCCACATGACACCGCACCCGGCCCAAGCCAATCCAGTTGAGACCACGGAAAGAGCTCAACTACGATGACTAGCCATAGAGATTATTCGAAGGTGCCTAGTTGGAGAGATTACGATGATGGTGAAACTGGTAATGGTCAGAGGACACATGCTTATTATGATGATGACGACTACCAGGACGTCGTAGAGCTCATACCTACACCTACCTATCAGATCCTACAGTCTCCATGGCAGAACTCAACGGCGCCACACCCATACAATCAATATAGAGATTATTCACAGCAACTACCACCACAACTGCCAACTAGTGATGATATATAAAGTTACTATTTTTTTCTGAAGAGTAAAAAATCAATTTATTAAGAAAGCGCAAAGAATTACAACCTAGGCAAAAAGAAAGAAATATTACAGTCTTAAAAAGATTTTATATAAGAAGCCAATTCCACTACAAAGCGCTTTGCATTGGAAGGGACCTCCTCCGCCTTACTGCACTCGTTCCGGAAGCACCATCCGTTCCCTTTCCCCACATATAGACCATAACGCAGTCAGCAGGGCCAACCTCCAAGGATCTCAACAATTACAGCCAAAACAAACACCGTGCCCATTCAAGAAAAGGTCCATAAATGATTCCGGCATTACCCATGATATATCAGGACCTATGAAGCAGATCCACACTTGCCTTGCAAACACACAATGGATGAAGAGGTGATTTATAGATTCGGTATTATTCTCCATATAAATAATACAAACCATCGACAATCTTTCCCCTACCTACAAGCTACCCAAAAGCTGCAATTTTCGGAGTGGCTCCATGTTGTCATACATATGTCGTGTGCTCGCTAAGCTCCTCCCTCTCGTATCTCCGAAGGGACTCGTAAAAGACCAAACTGAGAAGTGTCCCGACTTATCTTTTAACCACACCATCCTATCCTCTTCTCCATTAATCAGAACATGAGATTGAAGGCGATCGAGGAGCCTCACAAATTCTTCAATTTCCTCAACTAGCATATGCCTTCAACAAGGTGGTGTCCACACCACCTTAGATCCAATGACAACGAAGCACTTAGATACCATTATATCCTTTTCCACTGCTAAGCATGCCACTCTCGAGAAAGCTTTTTGGAGGGACATGTCTCCAACCCACACATCCTCCCAGAATATGATTCTCTCCCCATTTCTAATCGCAAAGCCTATCCCTACAATAAAACTGGACTTGAGCCTTGCAACTCCCTTCCAAATCCACGATGCTTCATAAAGAGACAAGTCTTTTACACCCAATCCTCCAGCTAGGCACCTGTACTGCCTACCATTCCTCACCACAAGGCATTCTCTTCTGTCCCGAACTGCCACAAACACTTCCCTCACCCCGTGTGCCATTTAAAATGTTTGGGGATGTTGCTAACCTCCCCATGAAGGTGGGGGCATTAGCAAAACCCACTATAATTATAAAAGCTACAGATAAATGAGAGAGTGACTAGTGAAAAGGGGAGAGAGAGAGAGAGAGAGAGAGAGAGAGAGAGAGAGAGAGAGCTAAGAGTCGTTGACTCTTTTTTAGAGCACGAGAAATATAAGTTTTTGATACTCTAGTTACGTATGATGCTTGACACACAGGCACATGGAAATGGTGTGTAAGAATATAGTAACTCAAGATAAACTGACTACATGGTGCAGCCTGCTGTCTCTGTATAACAGTCCAAAATCAGATTGTTAGACAATCCTACCTCTGATCTGTGGATAACTGTTTGTTGAAACTAGACCATTGGATAGTTTTTAACACTTTATTTTAACCGTCCAATAAATAGGCACCAATCTGATAGGCAGATAATCAAATAAGCATATATCTTGGTTCATGGTACATCTAAATCAGTGACCATAAATCAGACAGCTTCAATTGAATTACTTAAATCTCACATATGCACTTTTTATAACAATTTATGAGTACCCATGTATCATCATCACAGTCAACCAGACTATCAAACTTTTTCTCTACGATACGCTTACCAAAAAGGGAAACATTGGCATCACAACACCTGGGCACTCAGGGGCATGGCCTATTGCTTCTATAGGTCGAACAACTTCATCTGCATGAGATCAATACCATCCATCAGGTGAGCCACCTAATGTTTGGCTGACTCCAAACATCACACAAATCCAAAACTATAGGAAAGAGTGCAAAATCATTCCTAAAACCTATAAATTCACGTGGTGTGGTCCACATGTGTCAGAACAGCGTAATCTTTGCAACATCCTTTCCTACCAGTGATTTGGCATCAAATGATTGGATTGGATGGCATATATAAACAACAGTGGGCCCCAACTCAACTAATGGTGAGCGTCCCATCCCAACTCTTCCCTATAGTGTGGCTTGCTTGAGTTTTGGACCGGCCTGATTTTTGGGTTCAGGGTGAACATGTTGCAACACATAATGGACAGGGTGGATCTCATGCACGTTGTGCCCTACAAGCCGCTCAGTTAGCGGTAGGAATGGCCTATCCACCTACTCGTCAGGCAAGGATGGTTCATTAAAAAACCCTAGAATTTTACTATATTTTTATTCCAAGTTCGCAGCCATATCATGCATTTACAATTGAGTTTATTCATGTTTATTCCTTTTTTTCTTGCTGTAAAAGTATCGATTCAACATGATATTACCAAATCAACCAAATCTTGATAGATTTGTATTCGATTTGGCCATGTTTGTGTAATTTTTCTTTTTTCTTTTTCTTTTTTTATTTGTATTTTTGTTGTTTTTATATAATTTACAGCAATTTTCAAAAAAAAAAAAAAAGAAGAAGAAGTAAAATGCATGGTGTTTAGATTGTCAAACTACAAGTATAGAGTTTAGATCTACACATGCATGCGCTAAATCCGTGTTTTCAGCTTTTTTCCCATTTTTTTTATATTTTGGCAATGTTGGTCTATTTTTGGAATGAATAGTGATAGATTTTTTTCCCCTCAATGAAATGTGTCAGTTGATAATATATATCGAACGATTACGGTGATGCACATAGATACGGATCTAGTAATTATAGACTTGTCAAATCCAATTAACATAAGAGATGTAATCTAACAACCCAATCGAGTTATTTGTATTTGCAATAAAGCCATAGAGAGCATGTTTGGTGAAAATTGAGATTTATTAACAACCAAATTTTACCAAACATAAACATTAACAGCTATATGTGCATGCTTGTACCTTTAGTTTTCATATATGAATGAAAGATTGTTTATATTTGTCATCATACTTCATTTCATGGATGTTCTGTTTGGAGTTGAGCAGCAATGAAGGCAATATTTGAGAAACAAATTTTTTCCAAGATTGAATGTTAGAATTTTGAGGTTGCATTTAAAAATGAAACCTCAGACCACATTTCCAGTGGAGATGTTTTAAGGCCATTGCACACTGGAAGGCATGGCTTTGGAAAGGCACACAAAGTAGAAACAAGATGAGACAGTTGATCTGCTTCCCGTCTTCCCAAAACAAAACCAATATTTCGCTTATCGTAGGCGAGAAACAAGCAGGACATCAATTTTGCACAAAAATCAGTTCTATGCATCCATGTTCACAGGGCATCCAAAACCCATCTTAGTTAAAGTGCTATTTAATGTTGTCCACGTAGACCATCCTGAAGCCTTCTTTCATGTCATTGACATTGTCCTCTTTTACTTAAACGATCAAAGGAAAATAGGAGGCAGTATAACAGAATACATACATTGGGTGGTATAGGTTCTTGTGATGTGTTTTGATATCCTTGGGATGGTGGGATGACGACCCGACGAATACCTCCAACTTTCATTGACTTTACAGCCGCTTCAATGCCTGAGATAACCTAGATAAAGCATTTCAAGAAATTAAGAATAATAGCTTCCCCAATTTGATTCCACAATCAATATGACAGGGTCATCAAAGTCATTTATTTACATTGCAGTGATTTTAAAGGTGAATGTACGGCACAATGTGAGCTAAGAGCCTCCTTGAGCCTTTGAAGCACGAGCCTCAAACATTTACACAATTTTGTAGGGCGTGTAAGATATGAAGTAGATCCATCTAGGCAGTTAATACATTGAGATATGAATACACTAGGTTGCACCAAAAAATCATTTTTGCGTCACACCCGAAATTACAAGATTAAAAATAGGATGGAAAGGAAAGGAAATGTCCTTCACGACTACTTTTCCTGCATTTGTGAAAGATTTTTTTGTAGAAAAGGCATTTTCCCACAGTAGGAATTTCCTGGAACATTACTAATGTTCAAAGGATTTCCAACGTGTCAATATGTCACATGTGTGACATGAGCTGCCATTCATCTCCAAGCACACCACATGTGCATGTGCCAATTTACCACCTGCCCCAAGTGCGATTGTCCATCTTCAAGTGCCCCACATGTGCCATGTGTGAATGTCCACATGTGTCACTATCCATCTTCAAATGCATGTGGCACATAGACAATCTACCACGTGCCACCATCCAATGTTTACAGGTATATCAGCCAATATTATCGTACGTGGGCGATACGAAACATGGGTGGAGTTTCTGAAATCCTGAGTATTGTCAATGTATTGGAATGTATCGCAGTGTATTGCCAATATCGCGAGATATCAGCAACTTTTCCTTTGTAAAGTTCTTTGGTATCCACAATACCTGTCGATATCAACAGATATCGTCAACACCTGACAGGAACCACAAATCTTTCTTCAAAAAAGCTCCCAAAACTCTTTTTTTCTACTTTTTCCTTCAATCTCTTCTGAACACATTGTGGGTGGATTTTGGTCCACCCTTTGGAGTCTTTTGAGAGAAAAACCTAGATTTCAAACTGGAATGAAGATTTTTCCGGATTTGGGGCCAGTTCTCATTCAGTGAGTGATTTTGCATTTGATCCTTTTTTTTAATCATACAAAATCGGTGTCAAAATGTTAGAAATTCTTGATTCTAAATGTTTTACTTGGAAAATCAAGGATTTGAACCTTCGATTTCGAGTTGAGGGTATGTGGTTCGATTTGGGGGAGAGGAATAGGAGGTGTTTTGAGAATAAGTCGGAAACAGTGGATGCCTCTCCTTAATGAGAGCTATGTATTGGGTTAAAGATTGGGTTTCCGATTTAAAGGACTTGGATCCTTTTGTGATTGCTCCCTGTTGGGCATTTGATTTTCTTCTGTTGTTTTGGGTCGTTTTTCTTGTATTCTTTTCCGCCTTTGGGCGACTTCCAATAAAGTTTCATAACCTTTCAAAAAAAAATGCTTTTAGACCCCTATTAAAGAGAAAATTATCATGTACGCATTTGTTTTGCAATTATTCAATTCCTAAATATGCAAATATGTGTATTTTAGCATGTCCTAAAGTTCCATTGAGAAATTCCACCATTTCCTCATGTTTCCTCAATGTTTCCCTAGTTAACGATACATTTTTGGGCATTAGAGATAATATCGGCGATATCGATACATGTTTCCATATCCCCAGCCAATGATACATGTAACAATATCGATAATACGAACATTGTTTGGTGGAAGGTGCAAAGGTGTATCTAGAGCATCCTTCCATGTGGGTGATGCTTATATTGCCTTAATGGATAAACTTCACTGCATTTTTGTTTTTTCTTAATAAAAATTTTTTGCCTACAAAAAAATGGAGATTCGGGGTTTTATAAAAATGTTTTTCCAAGGATCTACAAGGGGGAAAATAAAAAATGAGAAGTAAACCAGCTAAAACAATCCATAAAGCATCTATTCTAGATTCCATAAGTTTATTGCTAATTCCTCAAAGCACACCTTCTGTCTAAGGTGTATACCACTGAGGTAGGATGACTCTAGGAGTACACATTAAGTATTCACTTGATGAGGTTCTGCCTCAAGGCTTTGAAGACGCATCATATGCCTCAACAAATCATTAAATCAAGATGTTTCACTAGTATTTCCTCTAGACATCACATTGTCATCAAATCTTACTTTGCCCGATCCAACAACAAATATGAAAGGAACTGTGTCGCCCATTTCGTCTTTGTGATCATACGTTGAATCAAAGCGCCACCCTTGTTTTGCTGCCAGCCTTCCATAGTAATGAATTGCAACCTTCGCAATCAAAAGCAGCAAATAAATCGTATTAATTCGGTGTCAATACAGTGATATGGCATTTAAAATGTGGATGTCTCATGGAATATTGGACAGTGTGAATTTGAGTGCCAAAACCAATAATACCAATAGAAATTATAACTTACATAGTGCATATAATGCACCTATTTCTTTGTTCCACCCAAAACCAAGTTGAGCTCCCATGAAATGTGGAACCCACCGAGATTACTGGTATGTACTCGTAGGTGTACAAAAGGAGCTGCCTCTAACACATGAAAATCGATCACAACTCACCTTGAAAATGAATGCAGCTTCTCTAGAAGATATCTACAGCATCACCCATTTGAAGAGATGAATGCAACAGGAATATTTTACAATTATTAGGATCATTTTGGTCAACTCTGAAAACCGACAATATTTCTCTACTAGATTCATTCAAACCAAAAGGCTTTCTGCAACTCTACCAAATCCTCTTACTTCATTGTTGAAAGTGAGATGGTAATATCATGGTTTTAAATAGCAGTTTTGGAGTGCAACCATGGTATTCAAAAATGGTTACTTAATGGCCATCACTTAATGTTAACTTTGGGACACGTTACACGATACTCGGCAGTAAACGCCCATTCTGGAAGGAGGAAAAAAAAAAAAAAAAAAGGCCCGTAGTCCTGACTTGTTCCGAATCAAAATGCCTTACCTTGTCAGGGCAAGCTGTAAAAAAGAAGAGAGAGAGAGAGAGAGAGAGAGAGAGAGAGAGAGAGAGAAGAAAAAAGGAGAAGTAAAGAGGGAGGGAACGAAAGGAAAAGAAAAGAGAAGAGGTAGAGAAAAGAGATGGCAAACATGTCTCCTATTTTAGTTTTGCACCATTTGAAATTGTTGGTGACACTTCAAACATACACATCGCATAGTTGCACAACAATCAAGGGCGTCCAAATCAACGATCCAACTGCAGCTGAAGCATAAAAGAAAGTTGCACTGAAAAGATAATATTAACCATTTATTTTATTTTTTTCCCTTCAAATTTGGACCTTTTACTTTTAACCTTCCATTTTATAGCCATTAATCGGAAGGTTAGATTGCTTGATCAGTGTGATGTGGAGATCTATTCCATCCACAAAGGGACCCACTATTTGGATGGTGGATAGCTAGAAATTAGTGCCACATGTGAAGAGGACGAGCCACCGGCATTTTCAAAATGATGCAAAACTAACATAAGTGTCTACTGTCTAGCCTATGGAGAATTTTGTAACACCCAAACACGTGTATATGGCAACTCATTACACAATTATATGTGCCAACATAGCACATAGCTACTAGATCCAATCCATCCATTAGGGAATACACGCCATGGAGATGCCCTAGCCCAAGAATCAAGCCAACCCACTAATTATGTAGAGCACGGTTTATGAAACAAATTTACGTGTAGGAAATTTTGTTGAAACTTTATAAGCCCGTCTGCTATTTTCTAATTTAATAACCCACCTTTTGTGTGGATGAACCTGATTTTGGATCAGAACATCATCAAGGTCAATTCCACTAGGTAGACGGCTTGGATATTGCACAGGTCTGCCATGCTTGTGCATTTGCATCATATGGCATCCTTGCACATGCATGTGGAGCCTAAAAAAGAAAACATAACAGAGAGCGAGAGAGAGACCTTTCCAATCCCATCACCTTTCACTTTCCAACCAAAATAGGAGGTGTGTCCAACTTTATAGGGATGGGAGAGCGGAAGCCTCCTTGTGAAGTTACCTTGTCAGATTCAAAGAGCACCACGTTGGTGACTCTTCAACTATACACATGGCATGGCTACATGACAGTTTAGACTGTACAAATCACTGGTCCAATTGTGGAAGGATCATAACCAAAAAATTAAACAAAGACGATGACATTGACAATCTGATTTTTCATTTTTTATGTTTATCATTTGTATTATCTTATAGATTCGTGGGCGACTCATCCATATCGGATGAATCATATCAGCATTCTACCAGAACAATTCGTACCCAAGCTGTTACTTTAATCCTTGATCCATTCTCCTAGCCATTGATCAAAGGATAAGGGTCATTCAATCAAAGTGGTTCTTGAGGGAGATGGGCAATCAAAGTTGGGCAGCGCATGATGAATGATCTAGATAAATATTTGGACCTTTGCCTGAATGATTAACATGGACCATCCCTTGTCTTGGCCATTGATCGGATGGTTAGGATCATTCAATCAAAGTGGTCTTTGAAGGGATGAGCTGTCAAAAGTAGATTGCACATGATGGATGGTAATTGGACCTTTGAAGTACAATCAATATGGATCTTCCATTTCCCAAACTATTGGAGCCAATGCCTAAAGTAGCCATGCCCACTGGATCCAATGCAAGTAGGGGAGCCCATGCAGCAAGGGGAATGATGAACAAATACCATCCATCTAGTTAATCCAACTATGATGGCCCACAATTTACATGTGTGTGTGTGTGTGTATATATATATATATATATATATATATATATATATATATATATTAAAAACCAAATTTTCTTTTCTTTCGCTGTATTGATTTGATGATGACAACAGTCAAATAGTTTATCCAAACAAATGGACAAATTAGCACCACTATGGATCTTGGTGTGCCATCAAAAAGTATAGTTCTGTAAAATTTCAGACGAGTGAAAGTTGTTTTCTTTCCACTATTTCTCCTAGGAAAAAGGAATCAACAGAAGTTCTCTTGACTGCTTTCAAAACATTCTCTAAGGTGGCGTTTGGATGCCTGTAAGTTCTGTGAGTTGTAAGTGATTTACAGATAAGTCATTTACAAGTGAAAGTCACTCATAGGTAATCCGGTTTTGATGTAATCTACAAGTCCACGGGATGGTTTTTGTGTTTGGGTAACCTATAAGTTAGTTACAACTTACAAGTAAGAAATTGTATATTCACACCAAGGAGAACTTGGAGCAGGAAATTGTTTCAAAATGTTATAATCACATAAAAAGCTTGGCACCAAATATGTCATTTTGTTAAGCCCATCTAAATGAATATTTGAGCCAATTCTTAGGCTAAACCAATCATCAAGTGGGCCATAAAAGTGGGCCCACAAATTCAAAATACCTATCATGTAGAGCTAGGATCACCAATGAGTTTCACCGATATATTTTCTACGTGTGCCATATGTATGGAAAGAGTGCTTGATAACTTAAAAATCAGCGACAGCAACATAAACTTTCTCATAATTGAAATGTAAGAAGGCTCAAACAAAACAGGAGAGCAAAGATAGGTAATGAGCTCATTCAATAATGTAGCATTAGAAGGAAGCTGCATGCACTCACTATCCTTTTAGTTAGGCTTCTTGAGTATTCGAGAGTATATTTTGAAGTCATCCAATCGGGAAATTGCAATTCTGGTCTGTCATTTGACTCATCTCATACAGAATGCAAAAACGTAATAAATCAGCAATGGATCTAACAGAGAGTTGCCCAGTTATTTTGGCACATTGAGATTAGGCAACCGAGAATACACAACACAATACAATGCATCAATACATTCATCAAATAGGTGGGCCCACCGATAAATCCACATGGATCAGCTTATGACATAATTAAAGAAAACGAGAATTTTAAACAATATAAAGAGAAATGGTCCACATTCAACCAAGAAAGAGAGAGATCACGAATGTGATTCGGTGAGGCCGTAACCGTGGGGCTCACCAGCAGCCGTGTTACATGTGCATGCAAAGCCACCCGCACGTGAACACAAGTGAAAGAAAATGCTAAAAAATCAGAAATCTAGCAATAGAACTCCTCAATAATCTCAGGTGAAAGGAACATTATGGGGAAAACATACAAAGCAAATAGCGCAATTGGAACCGTTCAACAAGTGAGTCCTACAATGGATGGATTCAGTGAGGTTTGTTTCCATAGGGCCCACCTTGATGTGTCTTTTGTATATCCACGACGTCCATCATGTTTGGCTGCTCATTATAGAGCATGGGCCCAAAAAAATTCTCGGGTGGGCCACACCACAGGAAACAATGGTGATTGAATGCCCACCAATAAAACTTCTTGTGGACCACAAAAGTTTTGGATCAAGCTGATATTTGTTGTTTTCCCTTCATCCAAGTATGTGTGACCTTATCAACAAGTTGGATGGCAAATAAACATTACAGTGGGCCATAGGAAGCTTTTTATGGTGGACATTCAGTTGCCACTATTTCCTGTGGTGTGGCCCACCCGAGAGTTGGATTGGCTTCATTTTTGGACCCAAGCCATAAAATGAGCTGGAAAACTGATGGACGGCGTGGATATACAAAACAAGAATCAAGGTACGCCACACGGTCACAACCTCACCAAATCAAGCCCCATTCAAATGCAAGAAAAGAAAAAAGATCGAAACCCTACCGCCCACCGATTGCAAAGAGGGAGAGAGGGAGATAGAGAGAGGCGCACGGCGCCATTGTACAAAGAGAGAGAGAGAGAGAGAGAGAGAGAGAGAGAGAGAGAGGGAGGGAGATAGAGAGAGGCGCAAGGCGCCATTGTACAGAGAGAGAGAAAGAGAGAGAGAGAGAGAGAGAGAGAGAGAGAGAGAGAAATAGTTGTAGAGAGGGAGAGAGAGGGAGAGAGATTGGAGGAGGATGGAGCTTCTTCATTGGCTTCAATGGTTGCTCTACTACAAGTGTTGTAATGGTGGTTGTAGGTAGGTTGTTGGTGCATTCCCCCTTCCCTCTTTTCAAAAATCTGAATGTTTGGCCTATACGTCACAAGGAGATGACTTCTCACAGCCAACTCCTTGCAGTTTCCTGAAAGTTTTGCTTGTAAGTGATTTACAGGTGAATTTCCTCCCCCAAACACCACCTGTAAGTGACTTCCTTGTAAGTCACTTCACACTAACCCAACTTATAGGCATCCAAGTAGGCCCCCTGTTTGGATGGGAAATGGAAAGAAAATAGATGACTTTGCCCATGATGAGATGTTTCACCATTATTCCGAACAAGACCCCCAAATGTAATCCATGGGAAACCGTGCTTATGGAAAACTTTTGGAAATCATCATTAGATGATCATTACAGTTCTCTTTTCGTTTCTTTTCCCACCATCCAAACAGGCCCTAATAAAATGGTGCTGCCAATCCGGGTAAAGAACCGTAGAAATAACCAAATTGTATTCCTTCAAATTCATATTGAGGTACTAGGCACCAAATTAAAATCATTGTACTTCCCATATGAAGTTGAAATAAACATTAAGGGTCGTTACGATGGTGTTAAATGATTTACCAGTAAATCATAACTTGCGTTTGGATGCCCTAAATTGCTTGTAAATCATTTACTAGTTGTAAATGATTTACCACCTTTTCCCCATTTTCATTTGCTAGCAAAAAGCTGGGATTTCTTTTGCTAGCAAATGATTTACCAGCGAGAAGCCTCAAACAGTTCTTTTTTTGAAGGCTGGGAGATGCACACCTCCCTCTCTCTATTGTATCTGAGAACTTGACACTCGGGAGGACGTGATGAGGTCGATCATCATCTTCCTCAATCGATAAATACCTTGAATCCACAAGGTGCTCTTGAATCCACAAGAGAAAATCTCAAATCCACGAGAAGAAATTGAATTTCTAAAAAGTTTTAATTGATAGCTGATAATAAAAACGAGTTTAACACCTTTGAATAACCCTAAACAAACCCTAAAAAAGCAATCAAAGAGTTCTAATCAAACTAGGAAACAAATTTAGAAAATCGCGCTAATTTCCAGCGTCCGTCGACCTACGTCGATAGGTTGAAACAGCCAAAAAGTGTATAGAGGTTTAAACCAAAAATTCTGTGATTTTCGACCAATCAACCCGATCTATCGACTTGTCAAACAGTATTTCGACCTGTCTAAACTGGCAGAAATCCGCCAACAAGCAATCTAGAATTTCTGGCAGAATTTCGACCTGTCGACCACAAAGATCGACAACCTGTCGAAACTCTGTTGAATTTTGTCGATTTCTCCTTGGGCTTCTTCTGGTCCATGTGTGTTAAGAATGTGCTTGATCCTCGTCCTACA
Organism: Magnolia officinalis; assembly: GCA_021015155.1. Lineage (NCBI taxonomy): Eukaryota > Viridiplantae > Streptophyta > Magnoliopsida > Magnoliales > Magnoliaceae > Magnolia > Magnolia officinalis. The sequence continues at coordinate 79,761,117 of JAJHSJ010000004.1, read as the reverse complement.
TCAAACCCCTCCACTTGAAAAAAAAAAAAAACTCGTCCTCGAGTTTAGTTCACGGTATGTGTTGAACTTCCTCGAGTTCTTCAACGGATTCGGTTCACAATACTTATACCGGACTACTACATTGAAAGTCCTCGAGATCTCCATGCCCTCCAGAAGATTAAGAACAAAGGCGTTATTAATGATTTTTTTAAGGATCAAAACAGGGCTTATCTTCTTATTCTACAACTCATTATACTTCACAGTCAGAAACTTTTCCTTGTGTTAGTAAACTAGCACATTATCATCCACTTGAAACACCTTCTGGCACCAATGTTTGTTAGCATCTTCCTTGTTCTTGACGTTAGACTCGTGAGCTAGCACAGAACATATACGCATGCTCTCCTTGAATTGACCCTTATGGATCAGTTCCTCCACTTGTGCCTACAAGATCTCACATTCTTTCTAATAATGCATGCAATTAGGGAAACTTGTCCCTGAGACAAGATCAATGTGGTTTTGTAGATCTCGTATGGAAGGCAATTCCTTAGGAGATTCATCGGGCACAATTGCATTGAACTCCTACAACACTGATTTCAAATTCTCTGGGATGTTCATGGGCTCCACATCTTTGTCCTTCTCAATTAATGCATTTACATCCCCTGTCTCCTCAGATTGTTTCACGAAATCATGTTATGTTACGAGAGACTATCCCTCCACTTTAGAAGTCTTGGGTTGGTTCTCTGTTTCCACAAGGGTAACACTACGCCGTTGAGGAATCCAACGGCCTATCGTGACTCCTCAACCAGGTCGCCTCTTGCCGACAAACAATTGGATTGCTCTATGTAACCCCTTACCAATTGGCTATCATCACCTCTCGCCGACAAATAATAGGATTGCTATGAATAATCTATCACCGATCTACTATTATGCTGACAATTTTGGTATTGAGACAATACTTAATCGTAGTCGCTGGGGAGGAATCGTGTGTACAACAATTGCTTCATCTGAGGCCATGTGCGGATTAGCACCTTAATCTGCTCGAGTTGAAGTTATTCCCACCAAGTTGAAGCTCTGCCCTTCAACTTGAAGGCCACAAATTTAGCCTTCTTCTCCTAAGGGATTTCCATGTAGTCAAAGAAGCGTTCGACTTCAAGTAGCCAATCGAAGAAGTCCTCATGTGGAGTTAGCCGTTGAAACTAGGAAGATTGACTTTCATCCTGAATTCTCGATTCGTTCGATCTACCCGATCGATGCCTTGATTGGATGTTGGGGAATCATGTCGCTGGATCTCATCTTCTTGGATGCAATTCTGCGATTCATCGCCGGTATCGCCCTACGATCAGCGCGATTATAAATTTCAACGCCTACCAGGGGCGGATCACAGCCACGAACATGGAGCTGCCCTAAAGACTCCGTCATGCAATCGATGGTAGCCTGCAACCCTTGCATGACTTACCGATTCTCTCATTACACCACCTCGAAAGCTACCACCATTAAAGGATAATTCCCTGGAGCACCGTCCATGGGATTGTGCCCAACTCGTCGTTAGAAGCCACTGATCTGAGGAAAAGCCTCACTTTGATACCAATTGACGCAAGGGAGGCCGTGATGAGGTCGATCATCGTCTTCCTCGATCGATAAATACCTTGAATCTACAAGAGAAAATCTCGAATTCACAAGAAGAAATAGAATTTCTAAGAAGTTTTAATTGATAGTTGATAATAAAAATGAGTCTAACATAGGGGTGCACAAGGGTCTGTTTGGTCCGGTTCTGGGGTGAAACCGGAACCGAACCGTTCCTAACGGTTCTACAATTTTTGGAACCGGAACCAGACTATTAGCACCCTAGAACCGGAACCGGACTGTGAAAAACGGAATGGAACCGGAACCAGCGCATGGGACGAACAAAGAAATGAAAAAGAGAAACCAATAAAAATGAAAACCCATTTCAATAGAAAAAAAAATAAAAAATAAAAAATAAAACACTAATAATCGGACCAGATGATGGCCTGATTTTCGTACCAAATGATCACCATGGTGTGGCCCACCTTATTCTACGCTTGGGAAAGAAATGGCTTTATGGGTAACAAAAATGTGAAAAATGAAAACAGGAAAGGGCATCATTACCTTTGATCACATCTAGTCCACTCAACTGATTCCATTGCAGCTCTTTGATCTGCAATTGCTTGAATTGGGAAAATAATGTGACATTGGGATACCATATTCCTTGGCTTTCATTCCTTCGACGACTGAGATAGAGTTCTTTCACATGAGATGTAGACTCGTCGCATACAACTCGTTTCCATTTGCAGCAGTCCTCTCCTACCCAGTTTGGGAGAGCTTTCCCGTTTGGATGGTCGATGGAGTCTTTGATTTGTAATAGGACTCTCCTTTCTACATCCAAACACCCTTCACACCAATACGCATGGGGTTTGCAGGTGCCGCAGCAGCACCCAGATACGGCGAGAGAGAGAGAGAAAGAGAGAGAGAGAGAGAGAGAGAGAGAGAGAGGGCGCTGGGACCGGGACGGCGAAAGAGAGAGAGAGATACAGAGAGGGAGAGAGGGCGCTGGGACCGGGATGGCGAGAGAGAGAGAGAGAGAGAGAGAGAGAGAGAGAGAGAGAGAGAGAGAGGGCAGCGAGAGAGAGGGCAAAGGGCAGGGGTAGGGCGCTCAAAAAGGGCAAGGGTAGGGCGCTCGAAAAGGGCGGGCGCCCAAAAAGGGCTTAGGCGCTTAGGTTTTTTTTTTTGTTTTAACCTAAGTCGGATTGACAATTCAGATCCACGGTTCCTGTCATGGTTCGAATCAACTGTTCGGTTAACGGTTCGGATCAACGGTTCGGTTCGGTTCTACAAGACCCTAAACCGGAACCGATCCGTAATCAATGGTTCAGAAAATTTGAGAACCGGAACCGGACCGTTAGCACCCTAGAACCGGACCAAACCGGACCAATCCAACGGTTCCGGTCCGGTTACACGGTTCCAACGGTTAGATGTGCACCCCTAGTTTAACACCTTTAAATAACCCTAAACAAACCCTTAAAACGTAATCAAAGAGTTCTAATCAAACTAAGAAACAATTTCAGAAAATCGCGCAAATTTCTCGCGTCAGTCGAGATGTCGTTGACAGGTCAAAACAGCAAAAATTCTATGATTTTCGACGTGTCGACTCAATCTGTTGACCTGTAGAACAGTATTTTGACATGTCTAAACTAGCAGCCAGCACGCCATCTGGAATTTCTAGCAGAAGTCAACCACAAAGGTTGACCTGTCAAAACTATGCTGAATTTTGTCGATTTCTCCTTGGGCTTTTTTTGATCTATGTGTGTTAGGAATGTGCTTGATCTAGGAACGTGTTTGATCCTCATCCTACATCAAAACTCCAACAGCTCTCTCTCTCTCTCTCTCTCTCTCTCTCTCTCTCTCTCTCTCTCTCTCTCTCTCTCTCTCTCTCCCTCTCTCTCTCTCTCTCTCTCTCTCTCTCTCTCAACGGCAGCAGATCTTGCTACCGGCCTTATAAAAGAGCATTTGATTTTGTGGGCCCACTTCTATGGCTCGCCTACTGCTTGGTTTTATGTGAGGATCAACCCTAAGCTTTAGTGAGATGGGCTTAATCCAAAGATCCACTCTTATATGCCATTTGAATGTTTTTTAATGAATTACTTCTCTAAATTGTTTCAGGTGTGAATACACAAATACAGGATATAAACCATTTGGAAGCTATCCAAACACTGCAAATGATTTACTAGTAAATCATTTACAACTTAAAGCCAAACAGAAAGGCTGTAAATCATTTACAACTAAAACCATTTACCAACATCCAAACGACCCCTTACTTCCTCATCAAAGAAATTAAGAACACAGGACGACCATGGATAAAGCATGGATGAAGCACCATTATTTTTTGTCATTCCCTCTTGATTGAACTGAGTGGACATTCACAATTCATGAGCATCGAAACGCAATTCAAATCAATGCATATTTGATTCATCTTAAATAGAAGTTTGTGGTTTCCGTACAGAGGAACAGAACTAAATTCTAGCACGATAGTGCCTTAAATTTCAAGGAAACCATGAGACTCTCTCTTTTTTTCTCACCTGGTCGCCAATGACAGGAACCTCTCCCTCTCCCTCGCGAAGATCGAGTGCTTTCACTCCGCCCGAGTTTTCAAGCTCGAAGAAATTAGAAACAGCAGAAGCATCAGAAGAACGAGTAAAAGACGGAGAGAAGATGAGAGAAGATGTTGCAGTGAGAAGCGAAAAAGCTCTCCTTGTAGTATTAGTCTTAGTAGCGGTAGTGGTACAAGAAGAAGAAGAACAATAACAAGAAGATGAAGAGAAAGGAGAAGAGAATTTATAAAGGTCTTGAGGAAGGAAAAGAAGGTTTGGCTGAAAGGAGACGGAAGATGGTGAGAATGGATTACAGAAGCTCATCTCCACAACTTTTGCAGCAAGGGGAATACGAAGGGCCGTACCGTGTATATTGGTGGGGTACCATTTAGGGGCCGTTTGGATCGTAAGTTACTTTGGATAAGCTACTTGTGCGCAGCTTATCTTGGTTCTTGGTTTCTATTTATTTATTTATTTTTATTTTATTTTTTTTATTTTGCTCGGGTTAGCTTGTCATACGCACCCATGTCAGTACACACACTCCGTGTTAGCCACCCTCGCTAGGGATCGATACCAAGACTTCAAGTGTTGAAATGAGGCATCTTCACCCTGCCAGTTGAGCTATGGATTTGGGTGTAATGTTTGGTTTCTACTTATTCAGCTCATGAGTATGGTTTTTACTTATTCTACTTATTTGTCATTCAAAAAGTAGAAAAGTATGGTTGGTTTTCCAAAATGATTTTGCTACCAATGTTTATTCATGTTGTAATCCATTTGATGAAAGGTTTAGTTTTTTATGTTTAAAAAAATAAATATTTATTGGCCAAGGGGTCCGGTTCCAAGATTCAGTTATATAGAACCTCAAACCTCAAACCTCACCAAACTAACCGGTTCTTTGATTTTTGGAACCGGAACCGATGCACTTCATAACTGGACTAAATCGTGCAGTCTGGTCAGTTCCAGTCCGGTTTACCAATTCTACCGATTCCGTGTGCACCCCTAGTTTCTACTTTATTTAAGCTAAAGTGATTAACTTTAAGTAAAAAAAGTTGCTTATAATTAATCTTAAACCAAACTTATGTCAAATAAGTTATTTATCTAATGTTATAACTATAAAAAAGTAACTTACTTAGTGGTATCCAAACAACCCAATGGGCGCGGTTTGGCTGGTGACCTGAACTCCAACCAACTAGTTGGTGTCAAAGTATGTGGGCCCCGCGATGATGTACATGCTTTATCCACGCCGTCCATCTATTTTTCCAGCTCATTTTAGGGCATGAACCCAAAAAATGAGGCAGATCCAAAGGTCAAGTGGAGCACACCACAAGAAATAATGGGGAGAATGATGCCCACCTATGAAAACTTGTTAGGGTCCATGGTGATGTTTAATTGTCATCCAACTTCTTCATAAGGTAACGATGTGGATGAGAGCAAAACACAAATACCAACTTGATCCAAAACTTTTGCGGCTCAAATAAGTTTTCAATTGTAAGCATTCAATTCTCATTGTTTCCTATGTCGTGGTCCACTTAAGGTTCGGATCTCCCTTATTTTTTGATTCATGCCTTAAAATTATATGAAGAAAATGGATGGACGGTGTGGATAAAACACATGCATTACAAATTTTTTACAGCAGCTAACTAGTTGGTGTTGGGTCACCAGCCAAACGGCATCCCATTTAGTAATTAGTTGAGCGACAAATCTACAAATTTACTATGAGACATTTAGATTTTAACATTTTTCTAATGATATTATAAGAAAACGTCACTGAAATAAAATGCCAATTTTATTTTTTTTACTATAAATCACTAAATAAAAAAAAAGTTGTATATAATTTGAAAATTTTAGCTTACAAATAACTGTACTATTAAAAATGTTGATGTAGAAATCTGGTCGTCCTCCCTAGACCACTTGGGACCTACAAGATAAGACAAAGATGATGACCCTAACTGTTGTAGGGGACCCTCTGATGCCAAAGTTAGGTAGGCAAGTTACGTCTAGTAGAACGTAAGGTTTTTTGGTGTGAGATTATACATACCTTTCACCATTGGAGGTGTCCTTATTTATAGTTGAATAGGGCGGTGGTGTAGGAGGTGATTTCTGAAAAGGGTGAGCTCTCGGTCCTTGGGGGGGCGGGGGGGTGAATAAGACTATGCCAAATAAAAATTAAAAGCGGAATATAAATGCAGATAACATAAATAAATAGCAACCTCAAATGCATTAGTTTTGAGAGGTTGATACAAACTTCATTCAAAGGACAATCTTACACCAAAAACCAAGGTTTATGGTAAGACAACTTGATGTCTTGAATTTAGTAAGGATTAAAAACTCAAACTAATACCAAAGGCAAATAAAATAAATCAGGCTATTACAACATTCACCACATGTACATGAAAATAAATTGCAGCATTCACCACATCACATACATCACCATCATCATCATCAACTAAACTCCGAGAATCATAGTGGTTCGATGTGTACACTAACAATTCGCAAACAGCCACACCTACTCCACTCCCAATATCCACAACCCACGGGGTATTGACTTTCGCTATGAAAGAAGGTTTTCCAAGGTTCACCTTAAAACATTTACAATTGTGTTTTCAATGGGCTATCACAATTAAAAACCCCACACACTGAGATTTTCTGGCTATCTTAGTTAAAACCAAAAAGAAAGATTTTCTGACAATCTTACAAACCACAATATAATAAATGAAATATACTTATGTGAAGATTCTTCTTCTTCGTTGTAGCCTGGTAGAACCACTTTTTGTTAGACGTAGATGTTCAATGTTCGATGTTCGATGTTCAATGTTCAATGTCACAAATGAAAGGGTTTTAGGTCTAAATGAATTTTAATTTAAAATTAACCTTGGGCTAGCTTGATTCAATTTCTTGGATCTCAAAAGGGTAAAGCAAAATTCCCTTTCTAATAGGTAGAATTGAATAATAAGAGATCAAGAAATTCAAAATCAAAAAAATCTATGAAAGAATCTTAAATTACCGAGCAATAACTTCACAATAGTGGGGACTTAATTCTCAGAGAGGAGGCTTGATTTAGCTTGGAATGAATAAAAAAATATGAGAAAAGTCCTCTATTTATAAGGTGAAATTCGGTTCCCTCAACTAGTCCTGGCAACAACCAATTTTCAAATTTTCTGGTCCAATCGGATAAAAGCAGACCCTCGACTGGTCGAGCATAGCACTCGACTGATCGAGTGGGTCAAAATCACCTTTCTGGAGTTCGAGTTGAGCCCTGCTCGATTGGTCGAGCCAGTCTCCACGACCGGTTGAGCAGGATACTCGATTGGTCGAAGTCCTACCAAATTTATCCAAAATTTTGAGTTAATTTCTGGACTAGTCGAACCATGACTAGGACTAGTCGAAGCAAGGTCCAAATAGAGTACCATGACCCAAATTCTATATGCAATATGTATGACCTATCCCTAAGGTCTTTCTAGGGTCATGTATACGTTAAATGTGAGCATGGAACTTGTCAATTCTGTCGCTTTGGTAGATAGTATACTTGAGGTACTTTGAAGCTTTATCTTGCACACTTTGAAGCTTGAAACTTGTGTACTTTATCTTGAGCTTGTAAACTTGAACTTGAGCTTGTGTACTTGATCGTGAACTTGATCATGTAATGCACTTGGACTTGAACTAGTATTTGAAGTCGCACTTGCACTCGGTCTTGTGTATGAACTTGATTTTGTATTTGCAGTTGAACATGCACTTTGATTTGAAGTAGTAGTAGCACTTTGATGTTGATGTAGATGACTTAAAACTCATCTTCGAATGAAGGTAAACTTTCCATCTATTGAACTTGAAGGTGAACTTTCCATCTATCAAACAAGGCAATCACTCTCAAGTGGTTTGTCACTACAAAATTTGACAACACAAGGTGCTAGATCTAAAACATAGCACTTACAATCTCCCCCTCTGTCAAATTTGTGACAAAACCGATTTAGAGAATTAACCTATTCAATGTACAGATTTACAACCAAATCAATCTTTAAAAAAGATTTCAAAACTCCCCCTCAATCTACTCCCCCTTAATATGAGCTTGGTGACTTGTAGAGACCTGTATTAACAAATATATTTCAAAAAATAAAAACATACATATACGCATCTCTCTACATCATTCGCATGCACAAAACATATCCACATTCTACAAATTCTCATATAGAATAAAGCATAAGCATGATAGGATATATGAAAAGGATATATATAAAGAGAATAAGAGTTTAGAAGATTAAGCCATAAAGCATGAAAGCATCAACATCTAACAGTTATACATGTCTAGGTATCAAATAGTCAACGAGTGAAAGTGAGAATTAATCCTTAATATAAGTCTAAAATCGAAATATCAAGTAAAGCATATTGATCAGAGCCAGAGGAAGAAGGAGGTGGGATGGACGGATCAATCTGATGTAGTCCCTTAGTAATGCGTTTAAAATACTTACGCGTATATTTCATTTGACTCTCTTGGGATATCTTCAATCCATCCACCTTCTCTTCTAAGGCTCGAAGGCGCTCACCAAAACCAGAAGACTGAAAATCAGGATCAGCTTCTACATCATCTATTTCCAATTCATCAAAGATATCATCCATGTCGGCATCAGTTGGCAGCACATCTTCCTCTCCAACTTCTTCCCTAACTTCCTCAGCATCCTCATCTCTTTGACCAGGAGCTAACTTCAAATTCATCTTGTTGATATTGGAATTATTGAATGGAAGATGTGAAGTAGGAGTTTTACCAGGTGGCATGACCACACAGCAGTGCAAGGCAAGTGCGGTCATCAAATAAGCAAAAGGAATATCGCTATGGCCAGGGTGAAGTCGAAATTGGATAATGATATAACATATTAAAGAACGAAGATACACAGGAATACCAGATACAACTGAATGAAGGATATGAACCATAAAAGAAGTCAGTTCTGCCTTGTTTCCAGATCTCGAATAGACATTAGAAATAAAGATACGATGCAACACTCTGTATTTAGGTAACATTTGGTTGGCTCGGAGCGCATTCCCAGAACTCCATTCTGAGTCCATGTTGCACAAATTTCTGGTTAAAGAGCGTTTTTCCGACTCATTCATTTGTTCAGCCAATGTCGAAATAGGAATGCCTTCATCTTTCAGTTAGACATCCAACAAACCAGAAATTAAGTGACGATCTACTTTATATGAACTTTCTCTAAACATTATAGTGAAGGTCAAATCTTTAATAGAAACATCACCTATACAAGCATACGTTCCTTGCGCAAAGAAGCAGTATGCCGATCCACCCCAATTCAAAATGTTATCCCATCTTACAGCTACAAGGAGGGGAATAATGTGAAATGGTGCAAGGTAGTTGGCATTTACGGTACGCTCAATAATGATGTTGCGGTGACGAATATCCCTCACATATTCGGGGTCCTCTTCTGGTGGTCGAAGAGTACGCACAGGTGTGGAACGAGAAGAAGATACTCTAGTAGGTTTCTTCTTCGTTCTACCTTCCATTGCAAAGATCAACAAGAAAATGCAAGAAAGGAATTAAGGATTTCAAACCCAGCAGATTTTTCTCAAATACACCAAGGTAATGATAAGGAAATTTGAAATAAAAGCAAGAATCAAACAATATGAGAGTCAAGGAACCCAAATCCGAAAGGAAATTGAAAATGATGCACTTACTAAACTCTAATCGAAGGTGGGTTCGACCGGTCGGAGAAGGGGCAAGTGAAGAAGATGAGAGAAATGAAAAAAAAAAATGTTTTTAACACACTTAAAGGCCCTCCAATAGCGTGCCTTGACTGGTCGAGTGCATACTCGACCCGTCGAGCCACGACTGGTCGAGTATGTGCTCGACTGATCGTGCAAGCACAAAAATGCACAATTTATCATATTTTAAAAAACAAATAATTTGCATAATAAAATATATATATATATATATATATATAAATAAAATATGCAAACATGATAAACTCGGTTCGAATTACACATACCAATATCCATTTTTAATTTAGAAAACCTATTTCTATCAAGTGGTTTAGTGAATATGTTCGCAAGTTGATTTTTAGTTTGAACATAATCCAATGAAATAATTTGCTTCCACTAATTCCCGAATATAATGATATTTAATGTTAATATGTTTGGTACGGGAATGCTAGATGAGATTCTTAGAAATATTAATTGCGCTAGAATTATCACAATACAGAATCATAATATCTTGTGCAATCTCATAGTAATTTAACATTCTTTTCATCCACATCAGCTGAGTACAAGTATTTCCGACTGCAATATATTCAGCCTCAGCTGTGGATAGCTTTACGGAACTTTGTTTCTTGCTATGCCATGAAACTAAACAGTTCCCGACATAAAAACATTCACCGCTAGTAGACTTTCTATCATCTATATTCTCAGCCCAGTCAGCAACCGTATATCCAGCTAATTGAACATTAGTATCATGTGGATACCATAGGCCTATATTAGCCGAACTTGCGACATATATAATAATTCACTTGACAGCAATAAGGTGTGATTCCTTAGGATTTGATTGATATCTAGCACAGATGCCTACACTAAATGTTATATCAGGTCGGCTTGCAGTTAAATATAACAAATTACCAATCATACTGCGATATAACCGAGGATCTACACTTTTACCAGTTGCATCCTTATAAAGCTTAAGAGTTGTACTCATAGGAGTATCGAAGTTTTTACCACTTTCAAATCTAAATTTCTTGACCAAGTTTAAGGCATACTTGGTTTAAGAAATGAAAATACTGTCGTCAAGTTGTTTAACTTGTAAACCTAGAAAGTAATTCAATTCTCCCACCATTCTCATTTCGAACTTGGATTTTATCAACTCTGCAAACTCAATGGACAGGTTAGAACATGAAGAACCATAGATAATATCATCAACGTAGATCTGTAAGTATGTGATCATTATGTTTCTTAGCAAACAGAGTTTTATCAACACTCCCCATAACAAAATTATGACTCAGTAAAAACTTAGTCAATTTCTCATACCATGCCCTGAGAGCTTGTTTCAAACCATAAAGTGTCTTTTTAAGGCGATACACATGATCAGAATATTTAGGGTCCTCAAAACCCTTAGGTTGTTCAACGTACACTTCTTCATGTAGATCACCATTTAAGAAAGCACTTTTCACATCCATTTGATAAATTTTAAACTTTTTAAAACATGCAATGGATATGAACAATCTGATGGATTCAAGACGAGCTACTGGAGTGAAGGTTTTATCATAATCGATTCCTTCTATCTGAGTGTACCCTTGTACAACCAGTCTAACCTTATTTCTTATTATGTTTCCTAATTCATTAGATTTATTTTTGAAAATTCACTTGGTTCCTATAATATGTTTATCAGATGGTCTTGGAACCAAATACCATACATTATTTCTAACAAATTGATTTAGTTCATCTTGCATGGCAACTATCCAATTTTCATCAGCGAGTGCCTCTTTTACATTGGCTGGTTCAATTTGGGAAGTAAAACATGCATAATTGCATATGTTTTCAAGTTGTCTTTGAGTACGTACACCAGTAAGAGGATTGCCTAGGATTTGATCGGTAAGATGATCTTTGACTGATCGTAGTTCAAAGTTAGTTTGACAAGATAAGGAGTTAGTTTATCAAATGTATTGACTTCATCATATTCTAAACTCGATATTGGTGTGTTCAGGTGATCATCAATAACCACATTTATAGTCTCCTGAATGACACCAGTTCTCTTGTTGAGAACACGGTATGCCCAACTGTTCAAGGCATAACCTAGGAAAATCCCTTCGTCACTTTTAGTGTCGAACTTCTCTAAATTTTCCCGGTCTCGTAAAATATACATATAACACTTACTTCCAAAAATTTAAAAATATTTTACAGTGGGTTTCTTATTAAAACATAATTCATAAGCCGTTTTATCTTTTAATTTTTTGATATAAACACGGTTTATTATATAGCATGTAGTATTAACAACTTTGGCCCATAAATTCTTAGGCAATTTCATGTTATTTAACATTACATTGGTCATCTCTTGTAGCACTCTGTTCTTCCTTTTAACAACCCCATTTTGTTGAGGCGTCTTAGGAGTAAAAAACTCGTGCGATATACCATGATCGCTGCGGAACTTCTCAAAATTGCTATTTTCGAATTTTGATCCATGATCGCTTCGAATCTTGATTACATTCATTTCTTTTTCTGTTTGAATACGCTTAAGTATTCTTTTCACTTCATCGAGAGTTTCAGATTTTTCTCTTATGAATGCAACCCAAGTAAATCTGGTAAAATCATCAACAATTACCAAGAATTACTTTTTACCACCTCTACTCTCCGTTCTGGTTGGTCCTACTAGATCCATGTGGAGGAATTCAAGAGGTTTAGATGTGGCAGTGGAGTTCACTTTCTTGTGACTACTCCTTGTTTATTTTTCAATTTGACATTCGACACATATTCTATCCATTTTCTTCAATTTAAGTAGACCTCTTATTAGATTGGCCTTGCTCAATCTATATAAATTCTGGTAGTTTACATGTCCAAGGCGTTTGTGCCATAATTCGGTCTCATTGGTTTGGACTATGTAACAAGAAAATTTAGACAAGCTAGAATCACTTACAATATAGCAATTCTCAGATGTTCTTCGACCATTCAATATCACACAACCTTTCTCATTTCAGATCTCGCATCCTTGATTAGTGAATTTAACATCGTGTTTATTATCGTAGATTTGAGAAATACTCAAAAGATTGTGCTTAAGACCTTCTACGAATAAAACATTTTCAAAGGAAGGAATGTTAAAAAGTTGAACCGTACCTTGGCCAATTATTTTTCGGTTGCTACCATCACCAAATGTGACTGACCCATCAGTCATTTCTTTATAGTCGGTGAACAAATCTCTGTCACCTGTCATGTGTATTGAGCAACCACTGTCTAGGTACCACTTTGATTGACTCAAAGCCTTGAAGGCAGTGTACGCAACCAAACAAGTAACCTTAGGAACCCATTTCATCGTAGTTTTGGGTTTTGGAGCATTGTTGGGTTTTCTTCGCTTATAATTATTATTAATCTTAACATTAGAGTTAAATTTGAGAAGCTCCTTGAGTAAATCCACCATTTTTTCAGTTAAAGGATTATAAGATTATTTTCTAAAGCTGATGTTATTAGAATTGACTTTAGGTGCTTGAAAAGTCTTTAGATTTCTAGAGTTGTTATAATTATTTTGTTTCAAGTCCTTTCCTTTTGAGATAGAGGATTCTCCTTTCACAAATATTGGAGAAGTACTCTTATTTTTAAGAGGCATGTTTTTATCATAGCCCAGACCCGATTTATCTCCACATTTTCTAGATGCGGTTAGTAACTTTTCAAGTTTAGGGTCTCTCTGGGCATACCTCCATGTATCCTTTGAACTCAAGAGGAAAGATACTTCATTTTTTAGTTTCTCATTCTCTAATCTTAAATTTTCAAGTTCTGATGTTTTGAAATCCAAATCACATTTTGTTTTTTTCTAAACAATCAGAAATATGAGACTTTTCTAAAATTGTATTTTGAAAATTCTCTTTTAATTTAAGAAATTTCTCTTTTTGAAGTTTAAGTTTGATAGCAATCTTACAACTCTCCTTGTATAGGGCATTATAGGCATCTTGAAGATCATCTTCATTATCATTTTCAGGCTCACTCCTCAGATTTTCATCATCGGTTGAATCACAATTATCTGGGGAAGTGACTCTGACTAGAGTCATTAAAGCCTTGACATCATTTGAAGTTTCGGGTTCTGATTCATCCGACTCAGAAGAAACTTCTGAACTGGATGATTCATCTCTTGTGACTAACATGCCTTTACGTTTTGGCTTGTCCTTCTTTGGACACTCATTTGCCAAATGCCCATATTCATGGCAGTTGAAACATTGGCTATCTTTTAGAGATTTCCATCTTTTAGATTTAACATTTTTCTTCTAAGAGGGTTTTTGAAAATCAACTCTTTTTTTACTTTTGAAAATTTTATAAAACTTTTTCTCAAGAAAAGCCATATCATCCTCTGAGTTTTCACAATCAGAATTAGCATTACTATCATGTGAAGTTGATTTGGATGATTTAAGAGCGATAGACTTACCTTTTGGAGCTTTGAAATTTAACTCGTATGTTTGAAGAGATCCAACAAGTTCCTCAACCTTCATGTTATCTGTCTCTAACTTCCTGAATGACAGTAACCTTGGAATTGAATCTCTCAGGAAGTGATCGCAGAATTTTTGCACAGACTTTGCTTTCTGGGATGCTATCTCTAAGACGCCACATAGAGTTCAATATGTCATTTAGTTTCGTATAGAAGTCCATGAAAGTCTTATTTTCTTCCATACAAATTTCCTCAAACTTAATTGTGAGAATCTGAACTTTAGACTTTTTTACAATAGATGTACCCTCGTATGTCATTTCAAGAGTGTCCCAGGCTTGTTTAGCAGTCTCACAAGATAATTCTTTTGAATTCATCAGGTGATAGTGCACAAGTGATTGCATTTAATGTCACGCCCCTAAATTCGGGTACAGAGTGTGCACCCTCAGACCCGAGTTTCGGTTTGTAACTTATACACAAAGTATACTAACTTAATTCTTTAATCAGTTTAATCGCATGTAGAGCTATACAGGAGCAGACTATGGCTCGAGTACTCGCTCGACTCGACTCGAAATACTTGACTCGTACTCGACTCGCCTGAGTTAGAGCCGAGTACGAGCGGGTTTTCACTGCTCGTTTAGATTACGAGTAGAGTACGAGTCTATCGATACTCGACTCGGTACTCGACTCGTTACTCGACTCGTACTCGACTCGTACAAGTGTATATAAACGCCCGAAAAAAAAAAACCTACCCCACTCGTCGTTTTCAAGCAGCGCCCGACCCCTTCCCTCCCAGCGAGCTTTCAAAATCTCTCTCTCTCTCTCTCTCTCTCTCTCTCTCTCTCTCTCTCTCCCAGAGCCCAGAGGCCAGAGCCCGTCCGGCCGTCCCTCTTCTTCCCTCTCTCTCTCTCTCACTCGCCCCTGTCCCCTGTCCCCTGTCCGGCGGTACTAGACTCTGCCGCTCGTCCCTGCGTCCTCTCCGGTGCCTCAGCTCGTCGCTGCCACTCGTCCCGTCGTCCGTCATCGCCCTGCCCTGCACGTAGCTGCCGATCGTCCCTCTTCTGCTCGCCCGGTAAGGCCTGGGGTTGATTTTTTATTTTTTATTGCTAATATATAGTAGAAATTGCTAATATAATTGTGGGATTAAGATCGTTGGAGGGGGATTGAACGCCCGGTCGGTACGATTGAACTTTCTAGGGCCCACTGTACTGTTTACTTGCCATCCAATTTTAGGGCCTGTTTGGCCGGGCGAACTGGATGGGATTAGATCCAATTTTAGGGCCTGTTTGGCCGGGCGAACGCCCAGTCGCCCACCATTAAAAACTTTCTAGGGCCCACTGTACTGTTTACTTGCCCTCCAATTTTAGGGCCTGTTTGGCCGGGCGAACTGGATGGGATTAGATTCAATTTTAGGGCCTGTTTGGCAGGGCGAACGCCCAGTCGCCCACCATTAAAAACTTTCTGGGGCCCACTGTACTGTTTACTTGCCCTCCAATTTTAGGGCCTGTTTGGCCGGGCGAACGCCCAGTCGCCCACCAATTTTAGGGCCTGTTTGGCCGTGCGTGTTTGCTTAGATTTGGATATGCTTCATTTTTTTTGGCACACATTAAAATGAGAGGGCAAAATAGATGGATATACAATAGATACATTGAATTGACTTAATTTACTTTATAAATGACAGTTTACTTGTTACTTTGTTAGTGTTAAATGCCACCACTTTAAGATGCCTTTGGCTTTTCATTTGACATATTGTTATTAGTTAGCTAAATGATAAATGTCAATTTCAGCATGCTCCTTTGTTTGCATAGATATGAATTATTTGTATTGTTCTAGTTGTAGACTTGTAGTATAGGATAATCAGTTGCCCATTTGAAGATTTCTATGTTGCCAGACATAGATTCAGTGTGTTCTTGGATGCATAGAAATCGTTCAAATTGTCCCTTTTTGGACAGTTCAGGGTTAGATAGATTGTAATGTCTTCATTTATTCCAATTTAAATGCATATGCCTGTTCTGGTTTCGTCTCTCCTTTTTCTCTTTGGATATATTTCATGTATTTATTTTTGTCGTCAAATGTCCACACTTTGTGTTGATGATTGACATGAGAATCAAATACAAGATTAATATATTCTGGAGAGATAAGGGGAGATGCTGCCAGAATTTTGGCATAGCATTTAAATTAAAAAATGAAGCATTACAATCCATCTAACTTTGAATGGGTGACTGATTTAGACAGTTAAGTAATTATGCCCGTCTAGCGGTCTAGCCGTCTAGCCATCTAGGACCCTAGGTATAGCCGTATAACATATCGAGAACTTTATTTTATAGATGGCTAGTCAAGACGAAAGCCTAAATACCCCTGGAATGGGTGCATCGGCCACATCTCCTCTAATAGTAGAGGGAGACACAGACACGTCAACTGCATGCAAAGGGAAGAAGAAGAGATCAGCAGTGTGGGATGATTTCGAATATGTGACAGTTAACGGTGTACAGAAGATAAAGTGTAATAACTGCAAAGGGTTATTTAACAAGATTCCAGGAGGATCTACGACACATCTAATTGGACATTTGAAGATGTGTCCTAAGAAAGCAAGACTCCCTCCTCCTGGCCAACAGACGCTGTCATTTACGAAGTCAGAAGGGGACGACTCTCAAGGCGTAGTGTCCACTCATAAGTTTGACAAGGAGAAGCTGAATGAGTGGTTTGCTAGATTAGTAATTTTGGAAGAAAAACCTTTCAGAATGATTGAAAGTAAAGGGTTTAGGGCTTTCTGTCAATTCCTTAACCCTGGGTCGAGAATGTCTCCCGCGTCACAGTGCAGAGAGAAAGCATGAAGATGTATGTAAAGGAGAAGATGAAACTGAAAGAAGTTTTAGCTTCAGTGAACAGAATAGCTTTGACTTCTGATTTATGGACGACGTCCAATCAAAGAAAATGATACATTTTATTAACCGCTCACTATATCGATAAGGATTGGAAATTATGCAAGAGAATTTTAAACTTCAAACACCTTCCTCCTCCACATACTGGTTTACTTATTTCAGATTGCATCTACAGTTGTCTAGAAGGCTGGGGCATTGAGAAGAAAATTTCAACAATAACTTTAGACAATGCTTCAGCAAATGACAGTGTCATTTCATGCTTACGTAACCAGTTCAGGGCTACAAGAAATTTATTTTTTGAAGGAAAAATATTTCAGGTTAGATGTTGTGCCCATATTATAAATTTGATTGTACAAGAAGGGCTGAAAGCAATCGACGACACTATAGAGAACATAAGAGAAAGTGTGAAATATATAAGGGGGTCGCCATCGAGGCTGAGTGTATGGAATGACATCATCCAACGTTTGAATGTGCCATCTAAAAAAACGTTGAAGTTGGATGTCTGTACACGTTGGAACTCGACCTATGAAATGTTAGATGCGGCAATAGAATTACAACTTGCATTTCCTAAATATGCGGCGCGTGACAGAACGTATTCTTGGTTGCCGAGCATAGATGATTGGGCCAAAGCACAACAAGTTCACACATTTCTCCAGGTTTTCTACGATTGCACGAAGATTTTTTCTGGGAATCAGTATCCAACCGTGAATCTGTTTCTTCCGTCTCTTTGGAAGATTAAGGATGCTCTGCAGAAACATACCAGTGCAGGTCCAGATTTCATACGTCAAATGACAGTTGGTATGAAGACGAAGTTCGATAAATACTGGCACGAATGTCATCTGTTGATGTCCTTGGCAGTTGTTCTTGATCCCCGTTGTAATATGGGATTGGTTAGCTTTATTTTCATGAAGCTTTATCCTACTGAAAGAGCGGCAGCAGAAACATCTAAGGTTCGTGAAGCCCTTGAAGATTTATATAAATCGTATGTTAATACTTTACCTGCAGTGGGTGTTGAAGAAAGTAGAGATGCGGATATTTCTTTACCTGGTAATCCGGATGTGCTAAATGAATACATATTATATTTGGCACAAGCACGAATGAGAGTTGATACTAAGGAATCAGAGTTAGAAATGTACCTCAAGGAGTCAATCGTAGTGCGAGCTGAATTTGATGTGTTGGAATGGTGGAAGATGAGCGTTAGTGAATCAAAATACCCTACGTTATCTGTGATGGCACGGGACATATTATCAATACCAGTTTCAACAGTGGCATCAGAATCCGCATTCAGCACAGGGAGCAGGGTTGTGAGCAAGTATCGAAGCTCACTTTCGCTAAACACAGTTGAAGCGTTGATTTGTATGCAAGATTGGTTGCGCCCGATATGGGGAGGAGATATGAATGATGATGATGAAGAAGAGGAGATTGAGATTCGTGATGAGTCTCTACCTACAGATCAGTAATTATTTTGGATTTTTCAATTTTTTTGGCTGAATGTTGAATGATCTGTAATATTATTTCACTGCAACTGCAAACACGAAAGTGTTGGTCCTTTTGGAATGTGGTTTGGAAGACTTTGAATCATTGATATTTATTTACATATGCCTGTTCATTTACTTTTATTTTTGAATTTTGATACATTTATATTGCTTTCTTTTGTTGCTATATCAAGTTCAATTTATTTATCAATATTCTGATTTTTTTTATTAAAAATTGAATGTAGATATGTCGTCATCTGAGCCATCGACAAACATTTGGGACTATGCTTCCCTAGTTGAATCACCGCCAAGGTCTGGAAAAACAAAGATTAAGTGTGGTTTGTGTGGTGCAAAGTTTGTGCACAAGACTAATCGTTTTCGCCTACACTTGTCATGTCGAGGTGGTGATGCAAAACCATGCCCCAATGCCCCTAAGGATGTCCAAATTCTTTTTCAAGCCCTGTTAGATTCGAATAGAAAGCCTTCTACTCCATCCAAACCTTCTGCTTATAGATCTGGTACACAAATGACATCCACAAAAAATGCAGAGGAGGAAGCCAGATTAAAAGTTTTGGAGGAAGAACAATTCCAAATCTCCATAAAACGCAGTATGGAAGATGCTTCTAGACTTCAGTGATATTCGAGTCAAAGACAACACGATGTTGAAGCAGGGTCAAGTTACTCGTCGAGTACGACAAATAAGAAGAAGAAAAAGAGTAACAAATTGAAATTCCTGACTCGTCGGTGAATTTTATAGGGCATTGGGTAATACATACAATTCTTCACATAAAGCAAGTTTCAAAAATCTAGTTGAAAGTGTAGAAGAGCACGAAGGAAAAATCTCTTCACCTTCTGACTCAGAGGAAGTGAATCAATTTGTATATGAAAAAATAGATAGCAGTTCCGATGGATCAGATGACAATACAGGAACAGGAAGATACTCATCTTATAGAGGTTATTAGTTATAAATTGTCATTTTGAACAATGTAATGTAATTATGTAAATACGTTAATGTAATTATGTAACAATGTAATGTAATTATGTGCATTTTATATATTTTATTGTTTCGTTTAACTTCGAATTTCAATTGACAATCGAATTGAAATTCAAATTAATTTCAATTTATAACTTGAACTTGGCTCAAAGCTCGAACTTGTTATTCGAAAACCCTACTCGAATTGGGCTCAAATTCAGACTCGGACTCGAACTCGCCTCGAAAACTCGCACTCGGTACTCAACTCGTGTGCTTGTACTCGGACTCGACTCGAAAACTCGGACTCGACTCGACTCGTTTACTACTCGTACTCGGCTCGTACTCGGGCGAGTAGAGTACGAGCAGGGGGTCATGCTACTCGGCCGAGTAGAGCCCGAGTACGAGCAGCGGTCGGTCGTTAAGAGTCGAATACGAGTAGGGCAATACTCGACTCGACTCGTGTACAGCTCTAATCGCATGTGATATTTACATTCAATATAAAGTCCACCATAATCTCAATCACACATACATAATACATAATACCAATCAACTAAGTATTTATAAATTTTGATAACCCTTAAAATAAAATAAACCTTAAAATCATTCATTTATTATACCATTATACTATAATGATATTTATTCCATGCTAATATTGATCCAAAGAAATAAAGCTAAATAATTTCTTAAAGTCTCAAAATAAATACCAGTATGCATTATTCGTTAATTAAAGTGTGCTAACAAAATAAAACATGTAATCAGAAATTTTCAAATGCTGCCACTTCATCCTCAGATAAGTATGACCATGTTTCAGGTGGGCCGTGTTCAGGTACAATAGATCCTTCCGGTTCTTGCACCACATCATCTGTTAATGGCTCCTCTGTATGATTTTTCCATCAATAAAAATGTAAGCTGGCCAGGCTTAGTGATATAACCCAGCATGGTTCATAATCATAACAATTAAAATAATACAAAAATACATGTACAAAGATATGAATGTAAAATGGGGTATGAATGCATCAGATGGGGTGATTGTCCATCTGCTTGGGTTGGAGGTCGTCAACCCGCATCCACCTATTGGGTAGGCTTCCACCTTTCGGTAGGCTTGGGCATAGCTCGCATCTGGTAACGCTCTACCAAGATCGACATTTCTTCCAGAGAGGGCCCCTAGGATCGACCATGCATTATGCAATCAATGAATGAGGGATGATATGTAAATGCATATTTTTCATATTTGGCATAGTTGACTCGATTAAATTATTCACATATAAATTTATCGTACAATTATCATATCAAAATATTCAAACCAGTAAATCAATCAAACAAGCACAATGATTTATTTTAATTTTAATGAATTATGAGACAAGTTGGGTCACTCACCTGAGTTTAGTAGTATTGACTCTGTAATGTAATTAGGTTGATTTGAATGTCGAGGGTCCTATCAATTATATCAACGGTATTATTAATCATTTATTTGTATTACATGGTGGGGCCCACCTTTGATTAACATCCTAGGTGGCCAGATCCAAAATAATCAAATAATTCAAATTTCTATTTTATTTTATTTTCTCCTTTATAAGATTATAAAATTGAATGATAATTACTCGATCGGGGTGGTCTATCGGATGGTCAGATCATTCAGATTCTTGAGGTCTTGTCATGTTTTACCTCTATGCATTTGAGGAGTGGTGTGGATCTAACCACACATTCACCAATGACCCATCTTGACCTTCTACGCCAAGTGATAGCAACACTTGCGCAAAATATCTAAGATTCCTTTATCAAACACTTCTAGGTCTAACTAATGTGGCCCATCTAATGGTTAGATTGATCTGAATATTAGAGCCCTTGTATATTTTAGCCTTAGGGATCATATGATCTGTACAGATCAAATCTAATTTGATCAGATGCACACCAACTACAATTACATAATTTTAGGTTCACCTCACCTTTAAAGGGCCTCCACCCATAATCTAATACAATGAACGTGTGACCAATCCACACCGTTCATTGCATTCACCGAATCAAATTATATTAGATATATAAAAATACTAGAATGAGGACGATATACATACCCGATCTAAGCACTCCAAAATTTTCTTTCTCCCTTTCTCTGTTGTTACAGGTAGCCTTTTTGTTAATATTTAAGTTTGACTAGAACTCTTTTTATCTTGAGAGATGCGGGGAGGGTTTAGAGGTATATTTAAACTAAATGAGTTAATGATTTAGATAGGATAGGAGATAAGATAGATTTAAAATAATAATAATAAAGATAAGATAATATATATATATATATATATATATTATTAATATTATTAAATTATTCACGACCCTTACATTTAAAGCCTTAGCATTAGCACTGCTCTCATTTTTCTAAAGAGCAGTCCACATATAATGTGGTGTTTCTCTCATGAACTTGGTTCCATCACTGCCTAGAACTTCAAACATTGGTGGAGTCCGTCTAGTCACTGTGGCTTGCCACACGCTTTCATCAATGGACCTTAAAGAGATCCTCACTCGGGCTTTCCAACATGCATATTTGGAGCCATCAAACGGTGGTGGCCTAGTAATAGATAGGCTATCAAAATTTGACATCCTGAAAGCTCTGGATTGATAAACTCAGGAAATGAATCCAAAAATATGAGCCACTTAGCTTTGATACCACTTGAAAAGGGTGAGCTCTCAGTCCTAGAGGGGGGAGGGGAGTGGGGTGAATAGGACTATGCCAAATAAAAATTAAAAGCAGAATATAAATGCAGATAGTAGAAATAAATAGCAATCTCAAATGCACTAGTCTTGAGAGGTTGATACAAACTTCGTTCAAAGGACAACCTTACACCAAAAATCAAGATTTATGGTAAGACAACCTAATGTCTTGAACTTAGTAAGGATCAAACACTCAAACTAATATCAAAGGCAAATAAAATAAATTAGGCTATTACAACATTCACCACATGTACATGAAAATAAATTACAGCATTCACCACATCACATACATCACCATCATCATCATCAACCAAACTCCGAGAATTATAGTGGTTCGGTGTGTACACCAACTGTTCGCAAATAGCTACACCTACTCCACTCCCAATATCCACAATCCACGTGGTATTGGCTTTCACTATGAAATAAGGTTTTCCAAGGTTCACCTTAAAACCTTTACAATTGCGTTTTCAGTGGGCTACCACAATTAAAAACCCCACACACTAAGATTTTCAATGTTGATTTAGATGACTTGAAACTCATCTTCGAATGAAGGTGAACTTTTCATCTATTGAACTTGAAGGTGAACTTTCCATCTATCAAATAAGTCAATCACTCTCAAGTGCTTTGTCACTACAAAATTTGACAACACAGGGTGCTAGATCTAAAACATAGCACTTACAATTTCTCCTGTTTAGTAGGCGCAGATTGTAGAGGGATTCGAATCCCGAACGTGTCGCAAGGATCTTCCTAGATCCTTGGCTAAGATCTCTGGCAGATCCGTGTCGTAATCGTCTCCCTAGATCCTCGGCTGGGATCTCAAGTAGATTCTGTCAGGACCAGGTCGGCACTAGTAGAAGCGCATGGTGAGAGTCTGAGATGGATGGTTGTTTTGAAGAAAGGTTACGCCGGCTTAGATCTCTTAACGAGTAGTAGTCAAGTTTTCCCATGGTGTTGAGCAGGTTACCGACCTACCTTTGGGGTATGTGGCCGAGCACTGGGGTTGAGTTCTTTTCCTTAGTAGGATATAAATGGAATATCAGGGATGACCATCATCTTCATCTTGTCATACGATGAAGGTCGTATTTTGGGCCTCTTTTCCAAGGGAAGTTCCGACCATCAGCTCGGAAATGTATGGTCCACGAATGGCTCAACGTCTAAGAGGGCTTGATGTCGGTTAGAGACAGGGGGATTCTTTCTACCGACGGTCGAGCTCTTCGTGCTGTGCATATATGTCCGAGCTGGTTTTTCCTTAGTTGCTAGTCCATTTTTACCCATAACAGCAAGCCCCCTACTTTCGAGCTCACGTAGCGAGGTCGAAAAGTAAGTTATCTTTGGTGAGGTCAGACATTTTTGCACCTAGGGCATCGGGTTTGTTTGTCATTATTGTAAAGTAAGGCAGTGTGCATGGGAGTCGAGGCGTTTCTGCAATTATGATTTGCCACGCTCAAGGTGGCATGCGTTGTCAGGGCGCCTGTTCGGTCCTCGGTGTATGGGATGTTGACGTGTGGTGTGCTTTTGAGAGTCGAGCCGTGTAGCGAGTGGTAGCGCTCCACGTGTTTGGGTGTGGGCATCGAGGGGCCGTTTTGGCAGCGCATTAAATGCTTGTATAAGTGAGTTTGCTATAAAAGGGGGGAAGCCGTAATTGTACAAGGGCTATTTGCATTGTTGCTCCTCTCTACCCATTTCTCTGCTCACCCCATACTTAGACGATTTCGGGGCAATCTCTTAGAGGCTTTCTTCTCCTGTGAGCTCCATTTCCATCTTCCTCTCCCCCCTCCCCCTTTTGCTTTCTTTTTCTCTTGGGTTCCCAGCTTCTGGCAGCCTTTCCGTCTAAAGGATATGTCAAGATCGTCGGACCAGTGGGGGGAGTCGTCCCGGAGTGATGGTGGGTCGGATGATCTTCACCCTATGTTCCCACCCTCACCGCAGGTGATGACGAGTGACAGGGATTTCCTAGCATCTCATGAGTCAAGGATGGCTGCCCAGTCCTCAGCCAAGCGGCTAGAGGATGCTGAGAATGTTGTCCCAGCTACGAAGCAGACCAGTGGATCTTGTTGGAGGCAGAAGAAAAGGGGGCAGTTGAGTCAATGCCGACGGAAGCTGACTTGGTACGAATTAGGTCGGGGTACTATATCTCAGACTCCGTGGTACTTCGAGCCCCCGTACTTGGTGAGCTTTCAGGTGAGCCTTAAGCCGATGAAGTGGCCATATTCCTGATTGCCCTCCAGTGCGGCTTGAGATTTCCTCTTCAACGTATAGTGAGGAAAGTCCTCTCGCATCTGGAGTTGGCTCCTGGGCAAATAATCCCAAATGCCTGGAGGGCGTTGGTGGGGTCATTCATTCTTTGGTCCAAGCTCGACCAACTCGAGTTGACTGTGAATGAGTTTCTTCACCTATATCAGGTTAAGTCCAACCCCTTCCACAAGGGTTGGTAATATTTTTCCGCTTGGTCAAAGATTGGTAAGGCCTTAATCACAAACGCCCTGACCTCGAACAGGAATTGGAAGAGTGCGTGGCTTTAGGCATCAGGAGATTGGGAGGCTCCAGGAGCTTCCGGGCCGCATTCTCGGGTTTCGACCCGCTTCTCTTAACTAGGTCGGTATGTCCAAATTGCATTTTTCTTAACTCATTTTGCTTTCATATCTGATTATGATCATTTTTTGGCAATTCTGCCTAAGTACCCTGCTGGAGTGGGTGAGGAGGAGTGCTCGAATAACTAAGGCAAGGTCGGCAGACACTGAATCGAGGTCTTTAAGTCTACTAATCACGCCCGAGTTGCTTCTAAAATCAGGTCTTACCTTATTCATGTCAGGTATATCCTTAGGAGATAGTAATTTATATATATATATATATATATATATATATATATATATATATATATATATATATATATATATCATTCTCATCTGCTTGCTGACCATTTCTTTTTGTTGTGTAAAGATGCCTGAGCAAAGCCGATCTAAGCGCAAAGCTCCCTCTGCGAACTGGCCTAGAAGAAGCAAAGGTTGGCTTCGAAGAAGAAGGCAGTTGCCCCCTCTGTGGCTAGTCGGTCAGGCATGACTGTTGACCCCACTACTGTTCTTGCCACTACTCCTCCAGACCTGCCAACGATCTCAGAGGTGGTTGGGGTCGTTGCGGGGGCGATCTCTATTGCTGAGACCCAGCCTTTCGCAGTTCGGGCTACTTCTGGTTGTGAGGCCCAGTCCCTCTCACCTCGGGTGGGTAGTTTGGCTAGTGGCCGAGGTGATGAGGTTTGGGGTCCCTCAAATTGGCCTCTGTCACGACAGAGGGCCTCCTGCCCTGGATAGCTCAACACATTCCAGATGTTGAGTTTTCCAGGATGATGGACTTACCTCCGGCAGCTGTCGTAGGCCAGTTGGCGGCACTTTTCTATAGGGTAGGTCGTTTCTTCTGCAATAGTCATCTTTTATCACTTAACAAATTTATTTTTTGTCTTCTAACATAGATCTGTTTTCAGTTCGCCCCCTCCCCTTTGAACGTTCATTGCGAGATATTACGCGGCGAGATGGAGTGCAAAGAGGCCTAGGCGGCTCTACTGCAGAAAAGCGTCGAATCCGAGAAGCTTTGCTCCAAGGTCGACACTTGAAGGCCCAGGCGGAGGAGGCGAGGATCGAGCTGGAAGAATCAAAATCGCCTCTTAAGGATGCTCGGGAGAAGGGTGCTCAGTGGAAATCTGAGCTGGGTGAGGTGAAGTACAACTTTAGAGTGAAGCTGAAAGAAGCTGAGGCAGCTATTCCGGTAGCTCGGGCAGCAACCGTGGAGAAGTTCAAGGCCTCTAAGGAGTGGGAGGAAGAGAGGGATGCACTATATAACGTTGGGTACGACAAATGCCTTGAGGATGTTAAGGAGGCATACCCCGAGCACGACTTGTCCTCTTTAGAGGATTGCTCTGCCGAAGATCCGACTCCACCAGAGGCCGAGGACTTGCCTTCCGAGCAACCAACCCCAATGGAGTCTAGAACTTCCTTTCGCTTTTTGTATTTTTGGCTTCTTTTCCGTTTTCTTTTCATTATGTACTTCTTTTATATCAATGAAAAAGAAAGTACTTTTTGTGGCAACTGTGCGGGTTTTTAAGTAGATTTTTCAGATCGGCTTATCGCTTACTAGTAGGTCAGTCGAATGGGAGCTCGGGGGTGTTAAGTGTCAAATATTGCATATTTCCCCCTGTTTATATCTTAGTTTTATGAACATGATAATGCTTAATGGGTACGTTTTATACATGTTTGTATTGCGAGGTAAATCTGAGAGCTTGGATTGAAAAGAATGTTAAAAGCATGGATTTGATGCTCAAGAATCACCAAGGCAAGGGATGTATCTTAGGAGACCAAGATTGAAGAATTCACATACCAAAGATCCAAGGAAACTAAGTGAGGAATGAAGAGAATCGAAGACTTGAAGTGAAAATTCGGCTAGCTCAAGTTTTGGTTTGGCCTGCCCGAGAAAGTTTGGGTGAAATTCCAACAATATTTTATTTTAAAATTCGCATGAAATTCAGCTAGCCCGAGTTTTGGTTTGGCTATCCAAAGGTTACGCAGATTTTACGCGAACTGCGTAAATTTGAGGCGGTTTGCGAATTTTTCCAACTCAATGCGAAAGTTAGAGTTCTCCAACTATAAATAGGAGTCCCTAAGATGCTTCAAAGCATCTTATAGGGTTTGGAAAGGGTGAGAAGGCCTAGGTGGAGTACCGACGACATTCTTTTACTCCAATTTCTTCATGGTTCTAATAGATCTTTCTAGTTTTTCTTTTGTTCTTCTTCTAGGATGTTAGTCTTCTCAGGCTAATTTCTTAGTTAAGGCTAAGAGATGAAACCTATAGTTTATTTGGATGTTTAGTTTTCTTTGATTCAAGTTTATGTTGAACTTCCATTAAGTTATGGTTTGTATTAAGGTATATTTCCAGTTTTCTATGATTTATTGTGACTGAAATTACAATAGATGCTGTGAAGGTGTAACACCCCGGATTTTTCCTAGCTTGGCAATGGACGTCCTTGGGCGCAGGACTACCCTAGGACCTTATTCTGCCGTGATTAGGGTATAATTTAATTAAGTATTAATAGCTTGAATCACCTTCTATACAAACTACAAAGATCCGAGTGCCACCTCAGGCAGAAATCATTTAGGGCGAAATCCTTTAGAAATTAGGCGAGTTCTAACTAGTGCCACAGTAGTTTGCTAGTGAAATCTACACTGATCACTTTAAATACGATCTACAAGACCCAAAACGTGTAGAATCCTTACCGCTACAATACCCTAAAACTTAGGATCAAACTCTATCCTCGGTAGCTCTCGGGAGTGTACCGAAACTCCGTATCGGACCTGGACCGCACGTCGAAAGTCCGATTTTCAATAAAGTTATACGAATATGACCGCCTTGCTGGGCTTGACGACCATTTCAGAAATCAAGTCCTAACAATGTCCAGAAATGCACAACTTGAGCCCGGAGCAAAGTGTGTGAGAAACGTAAATATCTTTATAAATAAAAATCTAACTTAAGTAATCTGAGACGCATCGGTTGCGCGCCAAATATAAGGATTCAGACCATCAGAATCTGACTCAATTACACCCTCGGATCAGGGAAAAATTCATACACATGGCAGTGTACTTGTGGCCCTGATCGATGATCGTGGACCGTTGAACTGAAATTGGCTCACCGCGGTCGATCTGCGAATCCGATCGGACTGAAAACTTAGGTCAACCTAGATCCAACATAAGGGAGCTTAAGTCCAACCTTTGGCTCAAGGGGGGGCTCCAGAAGTGCTCCGTTGAGCCGGAACAGATGGGCTTTAGACATAACCTAAATATACCTTGGCCCTGGGCCTATTTTCGGAAGTTTTGGGCCTATATAAGGACCTTAAACCCTTTCTCTCATAACCCATACAAATTTCCTAAACCCTAGAAAGAAAAGAAAGAGAGAGAGAGAGAGAGAGAGAGAGAGAGAGAGAGAGAGAAGGAAAGAGAGAGAAAGAGAGAGAGAGAGACTTGGGATTTCTTCCTGGGATTCAATCCCATTAAACTACGTGTCAATCTACGACTACCGTGTCATTTTTTTGGCGATACCGATCCCGTTCTTAGGTAAGAAAATCTAAACCTAACCTGTTCTAGAGTTTCAAATAGCGTAAGTGATGAAATAGCTAACCTATTTCATGCTATAGGTTGCCGTTTTGCCGTAGATGAAGACTCGGTATACAAATTGAGTTCTAAACTTGTTTAACGGCGTAAGGTGCGGACTTTAAACGTATAGATTATAGTTTTCAAGGCTTTCAATGTCAGTTAATGATAGATTACTGACGTGGATGCTATTTCACATGTACAAAGTGTTGTCCGTTTCTTCTTTCAGTTATACGTTAACTATGTTGAATATACTGTATTCCTCGTATTTGTAGAAAATACCGTATACGTATGAAATACGAATTTGTGCTTGCCATGATTAATTGTTGTCTATGTATGCTAGATGCATGTGTATCAACTTCTGGGTGAACGGATTAGCCTAATACATGTTATATTAAAATACGCCGTGTATGTACACATGTGTAACCTTAGTGTTTGTGAAAATGTCTAAGTGAGTATAGACTATGTATTAACGTACGCCACGACTAACCATCGTGGGTATGTGATTGGCATATAGGCGGCAATCCTTTGACGAAAGGACTTGTCCTAATACGTACTCTAACTACTACATACCATGTATGATGTAATGTGTAGATTAAGTGTATGTAAAAATGTATGTACGAGTAAATACTGGTTGACTGCTCTTTAATTGGGTGTTGAGATAGGATTCTCAACTGCTCTATTGATGTGTATGTTTTCCTCCATTTATGTCATGGTTAGATATCCGTTTGTTTGTGAATTGAATATGTACAAATTCATGTTTATGTTGTACTTCATCACATGCTCAACTGATTGTATGATTTGAAATATGTATTCATTACTGCTCGATTATCTCATATGCTAGTTTGTTGAGATTGATTGTGTTCGAGGCTATTGTATAGTCTAGGCAATCGGTACCAAGCCTTGAATTAGTGGCTGACGTTGTTTCGCCACATGAGACGTGCCTGACGAATCCGAGTCATATATCGGTTGACGACAGTGGTTAGGCCACACGGAGTGCTTATGCACTTCATGTCGGTCAATTTGATGTGCGCTCGTGCTAGTCATGCTCGTCAAATAACCTGATTGGCCGATGTATGTTAACCATGTTTGGACGCTACTACTTGAACCTAGGGTACCAAACTCACTAGTGAAATCCCTGTTAACCTTGGTACCGTGATCCGCTAAGACTCATGAGCTGGACATGGTGGTATGGGACATCGTGGTCGAGCTGTCGGCCTACGTTGTGGCGACGAGCCTCCCCGTAGTGACCAGTGAGCAACCAGACTCGTGAGCCGAATTTGGTGGTATGGGACACTATATTCGAGCTGTAGACCTACATTGATCAAAAGACGCGTTGTGCGTGAGCCTCGTGTGGGCCATTGCCAAACAAAACCATCGCTGCGCACTCTGATACCTGTTGGTTGGACAATATCTGAAGGGGTGTTGCGATTGCGTCAGCCCCGGATGACGCGTTGGTGTAGTGACCTCGAGCATACTCTGAACCTGCGTTGAGGCGACGAGCCTCTCCGTAGTAACTAGAGTATAACTAGGCCTGCATTGATAAGGCGACGATCCCTTTGCAGCGACCTAGAACCATATCATCGTATGAGATTTACTAGGACTGACGACCCTAGAATTGATCCTTGTTTGAGAAGTGATATAAGGGAGGAACCTTAGTTTCTCAATCCTGCTGTATGAAAATGACTAATAAAGAACTTGGTAATCACGTTCATGCACCGCATACGGGTACGTTTGGCATTGATGGTCAAGCACTGAGGGAGTGTGGCATGCCGTGAACGTAAAAAGGAGTCGCTGAGGGAGCGCAGGCGAGGGCATGCATTATACATACATACCATTCTTGCATTGACAAGAGTACTTAGGGATGTGTGATTTACTGCTTAATTAAATTGATAACATGTTAACCTGTGCTTTATTATTCCACTGAGTTAGCTACTCACTCCCACGTGAAATAGTGGGGAAGATCGCTTGAGTTGAAGTTGGAATATGTCAATATGTCCTAGAGGGGGGTGAATAGGATTTTTTAAAGATTTGTAAGTTATTAAAAATCCTATCACTCTAATCCTATTAAGTATGCAATTTTTAGGATCACTCAAATCTAACTCTACTGGCTTCCAAGCCCAATAGAGGATCCAATCATAAACTATGAAAGAAGTAAACAGTTATACAAACTAGTTTATGATCAGTATGACTGTGTAAGTGTGTGAGGTGTGATCTCAGGTATATAAATATGAAAACATTAGCATAGAACACACACATAGAGGAATAACAATCGCAAACACAGTCATTTTTATAGTGGTTCGACTACGTGTCTACTCCACTCCCGCTGTTGCACTCAACCCTTGAGTGTACCGGATTTCACTAAGGAGGTTTCCCAGGGTTCACCTCAAACCTAAGGTTTTAAATCAGGTTCACCTTCAACCTTTACAGAGGTTTTACGTGGTTTACCTCAAACCCAGAGTTTTACTGGTTCACTCCTAACCAGATGTTTATGCTCTCCATAGAGCAAAGGTCCACACAACGCACTCAGATTTTAGACCACAGAGGTCAATGACCTACACAAGGACCTAACAGTTTATGCCCTACACAAGAGCAAGGGTCCATACAACGCACCCAGATTTTAGACTATACAGGTCAAGGACCTACCAGTTTATGCCCTACACAAGAGCAAGGGTCCACCCTGTGCACTCACTACGTACAGTCCCGCCGGAGGCCTCCTTGAGGACTTCAAAGGGTGAGAACCACTTAAGACTAAGACCTAGAAAGGAATGATCACAAGTGTCCTCTGGACTCTAGATACTTACAGATAAGTTGATGAGTCCCATTCAGCGCAACGCCAAAGATTTTCTCTTGCTTGTTGACGAAGAATCTTCAACTCCCTTAATCCGCAACACAAGATGATATACCAATGCTTGGCTTCAGGTTGGGTCAAGGGTGAGATGGAATCCTACTCTCTAAAGATTTTCCTATAAGGAAGATAGAGTGGTTCCTCTCTTATGCATTCAAGGCATCCCAACTTAATGATTTGCCATTAAGGTGGTAGCTGAAAGATCCTTGAATGTGGAAGTTCATTCCCCAATCCACTCTATTTAATATCGATGGTAAGGGTGGATTGGAGGATAAACTCCCTAGAGAAAAAGGCTTTAGGTATAGGATAAAAGTTGAAACACACAAAAGCTCTCTCTTTTCTCTCTTACAACAATAAAGAAGAAGTCTATATATAGGCAAGAAGTTCCAACGGATATAAAACGGTCACATTTATGATAGAGTTCGATATCATTGAGCAGGTTCGATATCATCGAGCGTATACTCTCAATAGCATCAATGGTCTGCTCGATGACTCGGACTTGATATCATACGCTTTTGAAACTCCTTGCCAATAGGTCGATGAATCAAAATAGTTGTCGATGTCATCGGATTTCGAACTCCGATTCCATTGATGACTGGATCGATCCCTCGACACATGAAAAATGAGAGAGACTTGACTTTGAAAATATTTCAGATTTTCATGAATGATCGGGGGAACCGTCGAGGTCATCGGAATTTGAATGTCGATGATATCGAGATTAGAGTCGAGGCATCGTAATTCCAGCAGATTTATCTTTGAACTTGCTGGACAGATTATGGCTTAGTTCGATGCAATCAATCTGGTGTCGATATCATTGATATTTGAATATCGATTAAATCGAAGGGCCCCCGATCATAGTTAAAAACATCCTGAAATATCTGCTGTAAGAAGTACGCGCCCACGATCGATATCATCGATGGACTTTCGATCTTATTGATATTTGAATTCAGATCATATCGGGAGGTCATCGATATATCGAAGTATTTTAAGATTTTCATTAAAAAATAGGGGCGCCGAAAAACTGTCTGTCGATCATATCGAGCCACCTTCGATGTGCTCGAGATTTGAATATCGATGATATCGATATGTGTATCGATACATTGATAATTCGTCCAGATATATTATGAAGTTGCTGGACATATTTAGTGCTTATATCGATGATATCGATATGTGTATCGATACATCGATAAATCCGTCCAGATGAATATTTGGTTGCTGGACACTTTTAGTCCTCTTATCGATCATATCGTTAAGGTATCGAGGACATCGACAGAACGGGTCAATCATATCGAGGGTGCTTCGATAAAATCGACAGGGCGAGAAAAACTTAGAGATTTTCTTATTTTGTAAAAAGTTTTCTCACCATAAAAATCCTAAGATGTCTATCTTGTTTTGAGGGTTTTAATCACCTGGTGTTTTGGGACATGAGATGTGAGGCTATGGTTTACCTATTGCGAGCTTCCACACATCCAGTTGAGGCAGATGCTTGAATTGTTCTTCCTATCGAGCTTTGTAGCCAATCTGACTCACCATTTACGTAACTTGACAAACCAGGGCACAAGTAAGTGCATTTTCACCACGTTACGGGATGGTGTTGTACACACCAACCAGACCCTGTTGTAGTTTCAGATGATGGCGATGCTCGTGAAGCGGAGCCTGACTTTTATGATGGTGAGGAGGAGTTCTCCTACATGCAATGATCTGGCGGGTCTATGTGGACCTGAAGTTGCATACCGGGGCCATAGGGATATGGATATTGAACATTACACTTTATCATTTGGTAAAATTTAAAATTTTATATGTAATTATTGACCTGGCAACGCATACATGCTTTGGGGACTTGTACTGGTTTAGAAGGTTTTATATACTCATCTTGCGTATCACAACTGTCCCTGAATTATGTTTGCGGTTTTGGCTTAATCTCATTCATGTTTCATGCACTAATACAGACAACATACAAACATCACTTCTTTGTTGCATAAGTGATGCGTTGGAACTCGAGAGTTGAGTTTCTACTCGACTCCCGATTTTCAGGGCGTTACAGAGGCTTTTAATATGATCTTATTGACTTTGGAATTGTATGATGTGTAGAAGTTGCTGTTCACTATCGTCTCCTAGGCATGGTAAGATTATTGAATCCCTACCATCATTGCAATTAGATGGATATTTGGGAACCAAATTAATGGAAAGTTCAGATTCTGTTTTAACTACTCCATCATCCGATTGGATAGGATAGGATTTCGATTCCAATTGAGTTATCATTAAATCAAGTAGATTAATATTGAGATTGCTATAGGTGGATTCCTAGATCCTTAGATTTTTTTATCTTTATTATTTCAAAACCTTTTTCTAAATTGCTGGATTAAAAAAACTTAGACCGACCAAGTTAGACTTAGATTAGTTCTAGACCGTGTTCCCCATTTCCTGTGGATTCAACCTCATTCTCACCGAGTTATTACTACATTGCGACCCTACACTTGGGGTTGTGAACAGGTTTTTGGTGCTGTTGTCGGGGATTGGTGTTGAACACAATTAGGTTTAGGTTTTCTAGGTTTAATTTTTGTTTTAGGTTAGATTTTTCTTGTTTCTGAATTTTTTCTAATATAGGGTTTTTAGGATTTTGTAGTTTTCAAAATTTTGTCAAGGATTCATTTTTTTTCTCTCTTCTCTTTCTTCTTCTAACATTGCTAACATAGTTTGGTTATTTTGTTTTTGTAAGATCTTCAATTTTAGTTCTTCTCTTTTGGTAACTTCTTCCCCCTACTTGCTCTTCATATTCCTATAGATTTTTTTATTTTTTATTTACATAGGAATTTATTTTATGATTAGATTCAGAATTAGGGTTTCACCATGTACATGCAAGAGTGGACACGTAAGTATGCTAATCTACTTTTAGAAGATGAGAGATATCGAGAAGGAATGTCAGATGATTATGTTAGGAAACAACCTGTCTCGAAATTTTTCTGAAATCATTATTGAGAACCGACGGGAATATAATGCTCCACCGGTTAAGAAGTCCCTACATGATTATAGGCGGGAGAATAATTACGCTCCACTGATTAAGAAAACATTACGTGATTATTGGAGTGAGAACAATTAACACCCATTCGGCATGAAGAAAACAATGGGTGCTTACATTATGGGTGACAATGCGTATCAACAACCATCAAACCTTCCCACATATGATCTGTATGACTATAATCAGTGGAAACATTAACATTAGAGAGACGAACCAACAATCGATTCTAATGACTATCCTCTTGGATCCCCAATCTTTGAAATCCAACCGGAAACATTCCAAGAAGAGTCAATTCAGAAATTCATGGATGATCAAGAGCAAATTAACAAACACATTGTGCAATCATTCATAGAAATTAGAACATCATGTGAATTGCTCAAATCCTCAATTCAAAGAATTCAGTTGTACCTCAATGAGGAGCAAGAGGCTAGTTTTTCTCAGCCTCAACCCAATCTAGAAACACAATGCGAGAAGAGTGATCCCAGCTCGCTTGTGAAGAATACTGAAATTGAGAATGAGGAGTTGGATTGTGTTAATGAGTATACGATTCAATTTCCCGAATAGTCGATCTCGATGACTGTCCAAGTTAATGATTAAGAGACATGAGTATTTTTCAAACATAATGATGCCGACCCACTCCACTTAGGGCCCGTTTGGACGGGTGGATTGAAAGGTATTGCTGTGGCTTTGGATGGATTGCACACATCCCAAGGCTCTTTAAGAGCTGCCAGTGGATTGTCCCTACTCCCATGAACTTCCTGGATCCCACGCCCATTACCCGTGCGTGTTTGGATGGTCAGGGTAATCCAAGGTTGGCAACAACCCATCCTGTTTGGACCGGGATTAGGCATCAATCCCATTTCATTGCAGGATATCGGTCCTACTGGTAAGCACGAGTCACACGTGTCTTGGATCGTGGTTGAACAGGCAATCCTAACCATGCGGATCCCATGCATCCAAAACCGACGTGTGACATCATCAGGTGGGCCATACATTGACTCGAAGCTTGAAACATCGTTCAGTTTCTTCCCACCATTCATTTTTTCTTGCACATGTGCGAGTCACTTGATGATCATATAAGCTTTGCAACACCCACAAGCGTATGCAATGTTGCTCGTGCCAGCACGACACGTAGGTACGAGATCCAATCCATTGTCGTGGGTCCCACTATCTAGATGCCTTGGTCCAAAAATCAGGTGGGTCACATTGTCATAATTCATGGAAAGAACATACGACTGATGAAAACGTGTAACATTGTGGCCCACCTTATGAGTGGATTAGCCTGATTTTTGGGAATGGATATATTTAAGGTTGGGCCCACATGGTGGACGGCTCGATGCTGTTCCCATCTGCTGCACGAGCTAATGTGGTGGAATGTAGATGGGATCCCTCATACACGCTGGTGGCTTAGGAAATCTCTCATCAGACGAGGCTACTTTTCAATGTGGGCCCTACCCCAGGAGTACGTCTAATCAAAAGCTGATGGGGCCATTCGTCCGACATCCACTCCGGCCAGTAGTTTCTCCAGCTCATGGTGGGACCCGAACAGGCAGATCCGAGGTGGGCCACACCGAGGAAACGATAGAGATGGAAATCCCACCCTTAAAACCTACCTGTGGCCCATCGTAATGTTTTTCTCCCATCCAACCCGTTTATAAGGTGATTCTCACTGGGATGAAGCGAAAACTCAAATATCGGCACGATAAGGTTTCAGTGGTCGGTGTTCAATCTCCACTGTTTCTTGTGGTGTGGCCCACTTGAGTAACGAATATCCCTGATTTTGGAGCTCAAGTCATTACATGAGCCGGCACACGGAATGGACGGAGTGGATATAACACAGACATAACAGTGGACCACACATAGCTTCAACTTTTGGTGAGCGTGGCTCCAGTAACACGGGTTGTTGGAAGTACGCGGATTGCGTCGTAATCCCACGTGTAACTCGTGTTTACCGGTAGCGGATCCAAACAAATCCAACTGGAGAGAGAGATAGAGAGGCAGGAAACCAAGCAATCCAACAGTCAATCCAGCGGGACAGACCGCACTCCACCCTAATACGCCCGTTCAAACAGGCCCTTACATGACATGCTTGATTCCAATGTGGAGGATGAGCCCCTTTCAAGTAAACCACACGACTCTTTTGAGGCGTGCTCAGCCCACTCCTCTGATTTAAATTATGATATGATTAGGGAGATAGAGGACTTGCTTAATACGACTCCGGTGTTTGAAACTACCCAGTGAAGCCACTATTTGAGTCACCATCCCTTAATAATACGATGCCTCTATTGACTAGTATCAATGAACCGAGTCTTCACATTAAATCTTTGCCTACTGATTCTCAATCTATTTATGCAGGGCAAGGCGAGATGTATCCAGTGATGATTGACTCTCACCAAGATAACGAGTAAGAGAGCATGCTTCCCTTTATTTTCAAAGATGATGGAGTCCCTGGGCATATCATCACAAACCTTAATGTGGAGAATAAGCTCATTTCAACTGAATGTCTCTATTCTTTAGAAGATTGCTTGGCACGCTTTGCAGATTCAAACGATCTTATGATACAAGAAATAGCGAACACCTTGCAAAACAATACCTCGATTGTTGATATTGACCGAGGGAATCAATTTCCTGAAGAGCTCCCTTCCACATATCCTGAATGTTTACTATTAGAAGTGGAGGAGCTAGAACTTGAACTGAAGTTTGAAACTTCGGAATGTGTTGAGACTACACTATCTAATGAGAATTTCTCTGAATTTCACCTACCTGTAGTCTATGATTCACCATATTGCACTAACATTGAATTTTTTTTGTCACAAGTGAATCGTATATACTTTGGATACCTCAGGGACTAAACGACGATTTTTTGCTGAGGTTCATAAATTTCTCTAGAAATTCATGCTCCATGACATCCAAGTCTACTGCAAAAAGAGCTTTTGGATGATCTTATTGAGAAACCTACTAAGAAATTTATCAAGATATTGGCCGGAGGAGGAACCTTGCTACATGATTGAGTAGTTTTCCCTTACTTTCCTAGCTTAGGATTAGAATTTATTTGCTTTCTTAGGATTAGTTTGCTTTTCGCAGTTTAGTTTAGTCACTCTAACCACATTTTATTGGAAGATCGTATTCACTTTAAAGGTGCTCTTCATCTACTCCCCTTTATTTTTATTGCTCTCAATTTTACTCTTATTGCATATGCTTATACATTGAGGACACGGTAGATTTTAGGTTGAGGGGTAGGTTTCCTTTCGGGAAATTCTTCGAATTTAAGCAAATTCGTTAAATTTTTTACCTAAATATCTTCAAAATTTTTAAAAATTTCTATGAAATTAAGTAATTTTAAAGATAATCTATAGATTAGAATTATAAGATACTTAATGTTGATGATTTATGACTCTTAGATTTTAGTTATTTGATAGATTTTAAAATTAAGTTGAGTCATTAATTCTTAATCAGAAGTTTTAAACATTGATTGAGTCATGATTTCATATGTCATATCTAGCTTACACATTAGAATTTTAGTTTGATATTGAATTATTAACTTGATGGTTATTAAGAATGATAGGAACTAAAATCTAGGGAATTTGTCCATCATGTTCAATGAAAAGAAAAGAAAAGAAAAAGTGAGAAAAAGAAAATACCCAATAACAAAATAGTTGTCGTCGAAAAGGGCTACCTATTAAAGTTCATTAAGGATTGTTGAAAAGAAGAAAAAATGAAATAGTGTGAAAGTCATTGACGGAAAAATCAAAAGCTGGAATAATAAAGTGTTGAATTGTAAGGCAAGTTTTGGTTTTGGTTTTGGTTATCTTGAACTCTTTTAATTATTAATGTTATCATGAAAATAGAGAATTGAACCTTTGGTTGTGATAAGTCTAAACTTCACTATGCATCTATGGAACTCAATGTTTAGAATTGTTCTAATTAGAGAATTAATACTTTAAACTTGATTAGGAAATTTACAAAGTACTAGAGTTTAGGAGAAAGTAGCGCTCAACATTAATGTACTTTAGATTTTTATAATATGAATTGTTTTTAGAACCGCTTGAGCTTATGAAAA
Organism: Magnolia officinalis; assembly: GCA_021015155.1. Lineage (NCBI taxonomy): Eukaryota > Viridiplantae > Streptophyta > Magnoliopsida > Magnoliales > Magnoliaceae > Magnolia > Magnolia officinalis. The sequence goes on along the minus strand of JAJHSJ010000004.1, from coordinate 79,722,833 downwards.
TTATACATTAGTTTTCGAAATATCTTTCATATGTTTTGCTAAATGCTGGTTGGGGGCGTGTTGAGTGTCAAATATTGCATATTTCCCCCTATTTATATCTTGGTTTTATGGGCATGATAATGCTTAATGGGTATATTTTATACATGTTTGTATTGCGAGGTGAATCTGAGAGCTTAGATTGAAAAGAATGTTAAAAGCATGGATTTAATGCTCAAGAATCACCAAGGCATGGGATGGATCTTAGGAGACCATGATTGAATAATTTATATGTCAAAGATCCAAGGAAACCAAGTGAGGAATAAAGAGAATCGAAGACTTAAAGTGAAAATTCGACTAGCCCGAGTTTTGGTGCGGCTAGCCCAAGCTTGAAATTCGGCCAGTCAAAGTTTGGATGAAATTCCAACAACATTTCCTTTTAAAATTCGGCTAGCCCGAGTTTTGGTTCGGCTAGCCAAAGGTTATGTAGATTTTACACAGACTACATAAATTTGAAGCGATTTGCGAATTTTTTCAACTCAGTGCGAAAGTTAGAGTTCCCCAATTATAAATAGAAGTCCTTAGGATGCTCCAAAGCATCTTTTAGGGTTTAGAAAGAGAGAGAAGGCCTAGGTGGAGCGTCGATAACGTTCTTCTACTCCAATTTCTTCATGGTTCTAGTAGATCTTTCTAGTTTTTCTTTTATTTTTCTTCTAGGATGTTAGTCTTTTCAGGCTAATCTCTTCGCTAAGGCTAAGAGATGAAACCTATAGTTTATTTTTATGTTTAGTTTGCTTTGATTCAAGTTTATGTTGAACTTACAATAAGTTTTGGGTTGAATTAAGATATATTTTCAGTTTTCTATGATTTATTGTGACTGAAATGACTGTAGATGCTGTGAAGACTTTTGATATAATCTTATTGACTTTGGAATTGTGTGATGTATAGAAGTCGTTGTTCACCATAATCTCTTGGGCATGGTAGGATGATTGATCACCTACCATCATTGCAATTAGATGGATATTTGGGAACCAAATTAATGGAAAGTTCAGATTCTGTGGATAGGATAGGACTTCGATTCCAATTGAGTTATCATTGAATCAAGTAGATTAATGTTGAGATTGCTATAGGTGGATTCCTGGATCCTTAGACTTTTTATCTTTATTATTTCAAAACTTTTTTTCTAAATCGCTAAATTAAAAAAACCCAGACCAACCAAGTTAGACTTAGATTAGTTCTAGATCGTGTTCCCCATTCCCTATGGATTTGACCTCATTCTCACCAAGTTATTACTACGTCGCGACCCTACACTTGGGGTTGTGAATAGGGGGTTAGCTATTGAGACATTTCCTTTATCAAGCTTTTACATGTTGGATGGTCGTGCTGCAATGGTCCCTCCATAGAGGGCCTAACAGTCTGCTTAAGAGGGTTATTTTCCTTTGTATTAAGGGGATACCTTAGTAGGCTATGTAATAGAATTAATTAGTGGTCTGACCTCTTCTTTAAGGGTCAGGCAACTGGTGAGGACACTTTTTCCTTGCGCTAAGGAGGTCCTTAGTAGACTGTAGTTCGGATACTTGTAGATAAGTAGAATGCAAAATTTTTCCACTTTTGGGAATTTTGTTGAAAAATCTAATCAGTAGACATGTAGATTATGACCCAATAGGTCGACTGTTTGTAAATTTCAAACTATAGATATGTAGACTCTGACATGAAATCCTGGTTGGACTTCACGAGTAGGAGATCTTCAGATGTTCGACATTCCATGGACGTGGTAAAGGTCGTCCCTCAATATTTTCGAGCCGATAGGTTCCGGGTCAGGTGGTGCTCGTGATTCTATACAATCCTTCCCAGTTCAGTCCCAAAGTCCCTGTGCTAGGTTTCTTGGTGTTCTAAAAGGTCAGTCGGAGGATCAGATCTCCAGCCCAGAACCTTCTCATTTTTACTCTAGAATTGTAGAAATGGGCGACCTGCTGTTGCCGAGTTGTGACCTTGAGTTGGGCATGCTCCCTTTTTTCTTCGAGCAAATCGAGGTCTAGTGTCATTTTCTATGTGTTTTGATTTTCTTTGTAAGAGTGGATCCAGGTTGTCGGGAGCCGTATCTCTACCGGGACTACAATCTCGGCTCCGAAGGCCATGGAGAATGGAGTTTCTCCCATGGCTATTTGGGCGGTGCTCTGACATGCCTAGAGAACATGGGGGAGCTCCTCGGCCCAGGTCCCTTTAGCTTTCTCGAGCGTGGTTCGAAGGTGGTTCTTAATGATCTTGTTGACTGCTTCGACCTAACCGTTGGCTTGAGGATGCTGTTGAGTGTTAAGTATTACGTAATTTTTCCATTTATATCTTGGTTTTAAGAACATGATACTGCTTAATGGTATATTTTATACATGTTTGTGCTGCAAGGTGAGTTTAAGAGCTTGGATTGAAAAGAATGTTAAAAGCATGGATTTAATGCTTAAGAATTACAAAGGCAAAGAACGGAAATTTGGAGATTAAGATTGAAGATTTCAAGACCCCAAGATCCAAGGAAACTAGGCGGAGGAGGAAGGAAGTTCACAGTGCAAAGTGCATAAATTAACAACATCGAAACTGATCTTGTCATCGACCACCTTTTAATGACATCGTAGCCATTGTTCGATGATATCGAATACAGGTTGATGACATCAAATTTTTACATGAAAATCAAGTTGGTCACTGGATGAATTGAAGACATTTTTTGATGGCTCAAGGAACTGTTTGATGACTCAAAGATTTGCTCGATGACATCGAATCCCATTCGATGGCATCGAAATTTCTAAAGAATTTTGAAGCAACTCGCTGGACTGTTTTGGACACATATTCGAGGACTCGAAGGTAGTTCGATCACATCGAAGGTTTGTTCGATGACATTGAAGGTTGTTCGATGTCATCGAACACGTTACGCAGAGTTACGCGGACTGCGTAAATTGATGCGGTTTTGCGAAATCGACCGGACTAGGCTATAAATATGGGGTTCCTACAGACTTTTTAAGATATCTAGGATTTTAAGGAGCAAAGCCAAAGGGTGGAGGAGCCTCCTAAGAGTTTTTCTTCTTTCCTAGTTATTTTTAATGCTTTCTTCTAAGGTTTTAGATCCAATCATGTCTATGGTTGGCTAAATTTCTTAGCTAGGGCTAAGAGGTGAAGCTTATAGAATGTTGGGATATTTTTCTTGTTTTGATTCTTGTTCTTGTTGAACTTCTTTGATTCTAATTTGATATTTAAGGAATACTTTCAGTTTTTCATGGTTTGTTGTGACTTAAATTACAATAGATCTGCAATAGCTTTGAGTATCTTCTTTTCTTATTTTGAGATTGTGGGATTGGTAAATCCTATTGTTAGCCATCGTCTCCAGGGCATGGTTTGGTATGGAATCCCTTCCAACCTTCACAATTCTCTTCCATTGAGAATTAGGTCGACGCAAGTTCATATTTGATTTTAGTGATATATCTTCCAATTGGATAGGATAGGATTCCAATTCCAATTGTGTGCCTTGAATCAAATAAGGAAACATCCTGATAGCTATAAGTGGATCCTTGGACCCTAGTTCCCTTTAGATGATTGAAATCCCTTTCACAATTACTTCTTTTATTCCAGATTTCTAATTTAGATCTTCTTCTAGTTACGTTCAGAAACGTACAAGTTTTAGTCCCCATGGATTCGATCTCGGTCTTACTGAGATTATTACTACATCGCGACCCTACACTTGGGGTTGTGAACAGATGTCGAGGTGATGAGTAATGTTTCGAATTTCAAGGTTCTCACACATGCCTCGGAACTGATCGTTGTCGAAATATTTTTCATTGTCCGAGACAATCATGTGTGGGATTCTATATTAACATATTATGCTTTTCTAGATGAAGTCAGTGATTTTATGTTTGGTAATCTTGACTAGGGGCTCGTCTTTGGCCCACTTTGTGAAGTAGTTGACCGCGACGACTGCGAACTTTGTCTGGCCTTTACCAGTCGACAAGGGGCCGATAATGTATATCCCCCATTGAGTGAATGGCCACGACCCAATCATGGGAATCAGCTGCTCGGGTGGCTAATGGGGTATTATTGCGAACCTTTAACACTTGTCGCATTTCTGGGTTGGCCAGAAGTACCCTTGTTAAACGACCTTATGGGCAAGGGCGCGACTGCCAGAATAGTTGTCGCAGATTCCTTCGTGTATCTATCTCAAAACGTACTCGACTTCTTCTGGTCGAGAGGCACTTGAGATAGGGCATAGAGAACCCTTTTTTGTATAAAGTGTCTCCAACCATGGTATACCGGGCCAACCTAGATCGGAGCCTGTGTAAGGCTCGTATCCTAGTCCGTACCGTTCCATACACTCCAGTAATCCTCCTTGTCGAATTTCGACAACCTGCAACCTTTAATCGGCATTTGCCCGCGACCCTGAGTCACATCCTGTAGATCTGAGTTAGCTCGACTTAAAACTTGTACCCTTGCGACCGCACCGTCGCCGCGGCTCCAACGCCGCGTCTCGCGCGTCGATGCAATACCCAGGTCAAAAGATGTGGGCGCGCATTTATTTCAAAGAAACATCGTGTGTTACGAATTCTGAGAGAATCTCTATGACCCATCACATCAATCAAGTCAAGTACATCCTCCATACCCTAATGCCACCTCACCCTATCCCAAGTACAAGCACCCATTCCCTCTTTTCCCCAAGTCAAATCTCTCTCTCTCTCTCTCTCTCTCTCTCTCTCTCTCTCCCTCTCTCCTCACCCATTCCACCTTTACACAAATTTCAACCCAACCCATGCTTTCCCATCCCCATTCCTTACAACACCCATTCCATCCATCTCTTTCATCCATCACTCCTCTCTCCCTCTCTCTCATTCTATCTTCACTCCCCAATTCCCAAGAGAAATACCCAACGTCCAAGGTCCCCAAGCTTTCCCAAAAACTAAGTGTGGCCCACTTTCCCACCCTCTCATCTCTCACCTCAACCCTTCATTCTTCATCAACCTCCATCAAAATTGAAGGTAAGAAGCATAGGAGTCTAAGGAGCTAAAGAAGGAGGCCAAACATGGGTGATCCATCGTTGATTTTAAATTTCAGGGCCCACTTGTTGTGGGACCCACTAGATGTATGCATTGTATTAGGGAGGGCCTAATAGTGGCAGGGTCCCTCCCCTTCTCGTTTCTCTCTCTCTCTTATGGATGATGGTGTGTGTGTGTGGCCCACCATAAAGTATGTATTTTATCCATGCCGTTCACCGAGTGGCCCACATGGCAGTCAGTTTGGACAGGCCTGAATGTAGGAAAACACAAGTATTAGTTTAATCCGGAGCTAATGTGGGCCACACATGTGGACCCCACCATGATGTATGTCTCTATCATGCAGTAGTAGGGAGTGGGGACCACTCCACATGTGTTGCACACATGGAGATGGCCCACAACGGTGCAGGCAAACCCCCCATCCAGCCGTCCATCCAGCGTCCAGAGAATCTAGACGCTAGCACTTCACTCTCTCTCTCACACACATGTGTATATATATGATATATCATATTACATAATATAATATATATTTTATTAAATACCTGTCATGGTGGGCCACCCTCCCACATAGGACCCACCTTTAACATATGTAATATGCACCGTCCAGATGGATCTGGACGGTGGATCTGAGCAGTCCTCTCATATATGCAGTATACATATATAATATTATATAATATAATATATTATATTATATTAAATAGATGTTATGGTGGGCCACTCCCACGTGGGACCCACGATACCTACAACAGCTATATAAGCAGTTGTATTTACGTCAGCTACCCTGACGAGAAGAGAGATCCTCACCGTCCAGAAGTCTGGACGGTGGGACTCACCGTAATGTATGGTTTCATCTACACCGTCCCTGGTTAGGACGGTGGATTCCCACCAGATGATGCATGCGTTGTATCTCTACCATCCATCCAATTATGTGGGGCCACCGTGATGTATGGGCTTTGCCACACCGTCCAGTACGCTGGACGGGTGAGACCCACCGCTGATGTATGTGATACATCTAAGCCGTCCATCCATTTGGCTAGCTTGCATCAAGGCTTGGGAAGAAAAATAAGACATATCCAGTTATCAGGTGGACCACACTACAGAAAATAGTGGAGTTGATAGTCTACCATTGAAATCCCCTTTTAGGATTACAGAAGCCTTGAACCAATATGATATTTGTTTTTCCTCTAAATCCAGGTCTTTGTGACCTTATGAATAGACTAGATGGAAATTAAATGCTATGGTAGGTCCACTGGAATTTAATAGTGGAAATCATCATCACCACTGTTAGGTGTAGTATGGTCCAGATGATCTTTTGATACGATTTTTTTTTTTTAATAATACTCTAAATTGATCTTTAAAAATAGACGAATGGTGTAGTTACGGCCCATTAGATTTGGCTCAGTTGATACGGCCCATGAGATGCGGCCCGTTGTGATATTTTATAGCCCATTTAGTGGGGTCAATTATAATGTGCATAAGGCCCATGGGACGTGGTCCATCATGATATATTTTCGGCCCATTTGATGAGGTCTGACATGATGTATTGGGGCCCATTTGATGAGGCCCGATATGATGTATTAGGGGGGCCCATTTGATGAGGCCCGATGTGATGTACTTGGGGCCCATTTGATGTGGCCAATGTGATATATGTTAGCCCATTTGGTAAGGCCCAGTATGTCGTATATTAGGCCCTTGAGTGAGGCCCATGGTGATGTATATTAGGCCCTTGTGTGAGACCATGGACCCACTATACGCTTGACCCTATGTGGGCCACTCCTTGGGAGCAATGTTGGTTAAAGGTCCACTTTGATGGGCAATGATGGTTAAACGTCCACATTGTGACCTTCCCTTAGGCCTGGTTAGGCCCATTCTCGTCATTCTCTAGTGGGTTAGCCCAAACGATTGGGCCCCATTGATATCGCTAGGTCCATCATCGGCTGTCCATCCATGGATCCCGCCTTACGTAAAGGCCGATTACCGATTCCGATTGTTGAAGCCAATTGTCGAGGCCGATTATTGAGGTTAATTCTGATTGTCAAGGCCGATTCCAATTGTTGAGGCCGATCATCGAGGCCAATTTTGATTATAGAGGCCGATTCTGATTGTTGAGGCCAATTCTGATTGTCAAGGCCGATTTCGTCTGTCGAGGCCGACCACCGAGGCCAATTCTGATTGCCGAGGTCGATTGATGAGACCCAATGTGATGCATATGTAACCCGTATTTGAGACCCATTGTGATATGTATTCAGGCCGTGTTGAAGGCCCATTGTGATGTATATTAGGCCCATGGGAGAGGCCCATCGTGATGTGTATTAAGCTCTTGAGTGAGACCCATGGTATTGTATATTAGGCCCTTTGTGAGGCCATGGGTCCACTATACGTTAAGCTCTATGTGGGCCACTCCTTGGGGCAATGTTGGTTAAATGTTCACATTGTAGAGGCCGATTGTCGATGCCGATTATCGAGGCCTATTATTGATACCGATTATGAGTATGTGACAGCATAGCATCATGATACATGTCCATACGCATCATCTGCATGTTTGTTATGAGATGTGATTAACCATTGCATATGCCATAGTGTAGGTGGTTTATGGGAGTCCCTGATAGGCGGAGTTATGCCACATGAGTGCACGGCATACACAGGATTGATGCATGATTAGATTGTGTGACTCATACATCTCGCATTGTGTGATGGTGATTACTGTACGCCCTAGCGACATCAGGGTCGTAGCCTCCACAGTCATGTTGTGGATGGCCAAATGGGAAACTAAAAATCTGTTAATAGCATCGGGCCACTATAGATGGCCCTGAGTGAAAATCTCTAAACCCTTTTGGTACCAGAGGATGCCCTAACGTCGAGATCGAGTGGATACATGAGCGCCCGAGTGCCGAATACCAGGAGGCTCCGTCTCCCACTGTGTCATGGTTGGTTAGGAGGGGGTGTGGCCTTACCCACCTGAGGGAGTAGGCAATGTTAGGCAGAGTCTGACCAGCTCGTAAATGGGTCCGCTATCGACGAGTCAGGCCGATATTGGTAGGTGGGTAGTGAGGTCTCTTCCACTTACCCAATTGTGCGCTTGATGGGGTGGCAAGCTGGTGTAGAGTGTACTAGACCCTGGTGATGATCTCAGAGATGTACAGTACTGATTTGTGGAGCAGAAGTTGCATGCTTAGCATTATACTCATTCATTCATTCACTATCCACTCGGGCTGGTGGTACGTAATCAAGCCATCATATGTACCTTCGCAATGGCCAGGATTTCGGTTGGGGTGTGCTACTAACTTGAGATCAGGAGTTTACCACATTGAGTCTATCTATCCAAATTTAGGTATGGGACTGGTTTGGATAAAAGTTCCTTGTGATAGACCCTGTAGCCTGTGATACTACGTACTATCATCCCGATTTCATGTTTTAGCCTGATCATTTCATTTGCACCGCATATTGCATTACATCCGCGGCATGTGGCATTTTGGGTTGTTATGTTTCTGCATTTATATGACTTAGATATGGCTGGTGGCATTCGTGGACTCATCAGGATTTGCATATTGCATTACATTCTCAGTATATGATATTTGGCTTATTATGTCTCCATATTACATAGCTGATCTACATTGCTTCTTCACTATATGACATTGGCTTATTATATTTTTGCATCGTATAGCTTGGGTAAGGCTAATGATATTTATGGCTTACAAGCATGTTTCCACATTACTCTGATATTATACAGCTTATGGATTGCCAGTATTTCTGCTTACTCTGATATCTATATGCTTGGCACGAGCAACGCATACACTTACACCACCATCTAAGCTTTCTATAAGCTTATACATGATAGATGTGTGAAGGTAACGTTAGGTTGCAGCAGCCTTGAGCTTGGAGCATGCAGCAGTCTTCTAGAGATTTTATTATATGCATGTATTTCCCTTTCAACATTGTACTCAAATGATTATATTAGTGGATATGTGGTGATGATGTTGTTCTTGTGATTTGGGTATACTTGTGGTTATGCTTCTTATGAGACAAATTCGTGTTAAAAATCCTCCTTATAGGATCCTAGGATCGGCATCTGGCGTATGAACGCTGGGGGCTGAGAATGGGGTACTATGGAGGCTGTCGGCACCAGATTCAGCGATCAAAAATTTTGTGAGTCTGGTTTCCGAGTTTGGGGCGTGACAGCCTGTGTGCCTCAAGTCGATCTTCAGGCAATTTCCCTTCCTAAAGGTACCAACTATCAGGTCCATCCATCTTGGTACTGAGTTTACCGGAAGGACTGTGCTTGGGTCGGTCTCGCTGATACTTAACTTGGCGAGGAACTCGATTAGGGTCGACTTCAAGATGTCATCTTTCGACTGTTGTGGCCAGCTTTGCTAGAGTGTCTACCGTGGAGTCTTTTGACCTAGGGATTAGGCTGACGTCACACTTAGGGAATTTGCTGATGAGTTCCCGGGCCTTTTGTAGATAGGCAATCATATTTTCTTTTTTTTGCTTGGTATTCGCTGGCTATTTGGTTGATGACGAGCTTGAATCACTGTAGACTTTTAGGTTCCGAGATCCCATCGCTGCTGTTAACCTAAGTCCAACGAGCAATGCTTTGTATTCTACTGCATTATTCGATGTTTGGAATCCAAGGCATATTGCGTGTAAGTTTAGTGAGGAGCCTCAAGCACTACCCCGACCCCGCTGCCTTTAGAATTGGATGAGCCATCTACGTATAATGTCCAGGTCGACAAATCTTGTCCGGTTGCCCGATCTGCCGGTTGATCGGTTTTACTGCTCGAACTGGCTTACAGGTCGCTTTCGCACGTGAGCTAGATAATAAAATCAGCTACTGCCTGGCCTTTGATAGTGGTTCGGGGTTAATACTTAATATCAAACACTTTAAGTTTTTGGAGTACCTAGTTGAGAGGTTGGTTGGTCAGGACTATGATAGTATGGGCCTGAAAGTAAGGTCGGAGGCGGCGAGACGAGACAACTAGAGCTAGAGCCAGCTTCTCAATGTCTAAATACCTGGTCTCGGTTGGGACTATGGCTTTGCTGACATAGTACACTGGTAGCTGTTTCCCTTCTTGTTCCTGGATAAGGGCCGAGCTGACTGCTGTTGTTGAGACTGCTAAGTATAGTAGGAGTGACTCTCCTTGCTTGGGCTTTGAAAGTAGCGGTGGTGAGCCTATATACTGTTTGAGCTATTGAAGGGCCAGTTCGCAGTCCTCTGTCCATTATATCTTCTGTTTTCCTTGCAGCTGTTTAAAGAATGAGAGACACTTATCAATGGCTCAGGAGACGAACCGGTTGAGAGCGACCACTCTCCTTATGAGGCACTGGATTTCTTTTGCTGTCATGGACGAGCTTATCTCTAGCAAAGCTCAGATTTTATCAGGGTTCGCCTCGATCCCCCTTTGGCTGACCAGGAAACCGAGGAATTTTTCTGAGCTAACGTCAAAGGCGCATTTGCTTGGATTAAGCTTTATCTGATATTTTCGTAATATTGTGAACATTTCCTTAAGTTCGGTGATGTGGTCTGGGGCTTTGATGCTCTTGATGAACATGTAGTCGGTGAAGACCTCCATGCAGCGTCCAATCTGTTGAGTGAACATTCTGCTGACGGGTCGCTGGTACGTGGCTCTATCGTTCTTCAGCCCGAAGGGCATGACCTTGTAGCAGTAGAGTCCTTTGCCTGTGATAAAGGTTGTCATCTTCTTGTCGTATGGATGCATGATGATCTGATTGTATCTCGAGTAAGCATCCATGAAGCTTAGGAGTTCATGCCCGATAGTGCTGTCGACCAGCTGGTCAATCTACGGGAGGGAAAAACTGTCCTTATGGCAGTTTTTGTTCAGGTTAGTGTAATCAGCACAGACCCGCCACTTCCCATTGGACTTTTTCACTAAAATGACATTAACGATCCAGTTTGGATAGTAGATTTCTTTGATGAAATCCGCTTTGAGAAGTTTGTCAACCTCTTCACAGATGATGGCGTACCATTCTGGCTCGAATGCTTGTCGTTTCTACCTTACTGGTCAGTGGTCGGGGTTGACGTTCAATTTATGAACCATCACTTTTGGGCTGATGCCAGGCATGTCCCGATGGGACTAGGCGAATACATTGGCTTGTCGTCGGAGGAGATCCATGATCTCGTCCCGCAAAGCTGGAGTCAGCAATGAGCTGACCTGTACTATTCGAGTCGGGTCAAATTTGTTGAGCAGGATGGTTACAAGGTCTTCCATCGGACATCATCTTTCGATTGAGTCCTCCCGAGGGTCAAGGGAAGTGATGGTTATTATGTGATGTTGTGTTCTTAATGACATGGAGTCACATTAATGAGCTTCCTATTGGTCTCCCTTGACCTACCCAACTCCATGCTCGGTCAGGAATTTCATTGTGAGATAATAAGTCAACACTACTGCTCGTAGAACGTTGAGGGACGATCGTCCGAATATAACGTCGTATACAGATGGGCAGCCAACTACAAGAAAGTCGATCATAGTCGTTGTCTATTTTGCGATGAATGATATGTGATTATGAAAATAGTGTGTTTGATTGCGATAGTTATGAAGATCGTGATGTGTTGCTAATTATGGATTAGTAGAGGAATGCAATATGATGCATTGTACATTTGATGTTGATCACACTCTTGCATCATTGAATGATGGTACGTGCATGTGTGCCAAGTGCACCCATCCATGCATAAGATACGTCCCTTGTAGTTGGGTCACATGAATATGTATTGGTATAGCTGATAGTGGCTCATGATGATCATATATGAATTTTCTATCCTAAAGACTATGTAAACTCTATACTCATGGCATTATATGCATACTACATTCACTTGAACGTATGCCTTAGCATGCATGCATGACCATGATATATTTCATGATGGTAATACCACAGTTGTGCCGTATAATATGAAATGGATATTGGTAATGAAATGTGGATCTATAATGATGACATGGACTATCCTTAAAAGGGATGAGACACCGAAAAATGTGGAAATAGTGGGGGATGATATGCTCCTTGGGTTGAAAGTCCCTAAATCTCGATGCTAGGTAGGGATGCCTCACCGTTAGACCAAGTGGACACATGGGTCATAGATTTGACTCCTATTAACGCGGTCAAGTTGAGAAGAGGTGGGTCCAACCTGCTTAAGGGTCGAGGTGCAAACAAGAACCGGTCTGACCTGTCGATGAGGAGAAGCACGATTATGGTCCACTATTGGCGTGCCGGGTGGTAGTCTTACGACACCACTATAGGCAGGTATGCAAGGTTGATTATTGATGCCTAATGTGCATGGGTGTCGACCATGGTATTTTTCGAGATTATATAGTTGCCATAATAGGGCATAACAATACAATGTTGATAATATGGCTACAAACTTGTGTGATGCAGTTATGCCTATGTGTAACAAATATGTGATAGCATGACATGGTGGTGTTGGAGCATTGATTCAGATCATGATCTTGATGCATATGTATTATATCGCATCATATGGGTATCATCATCATACCTTACATATTACATGTATTCCACCACACATGATTTCTTCATCGCATATTTACCTTACCTGCTTGCATGCAGGACATACCGCACACACGTGTACTCACTAGGCTTTAAAAGATCAAGCCTTTCTTTTATAGTTTTTTTCAAGACAGTATCAGAAGTAGGAGTAGCAGATGATGCCTATCATGTGATTTTTGGACACTACACTTTCGATTCATTTTCATGGAAATGTACCGTTGTGAAACAATTATAATGTAAACATATTGTATAATGAGAGTTGGTTCTTTTGCTTGTGTTGTAAATGCCAATCTTTATGCCTAATATTTGTTAGCAAAAAAATGTCCCTAAAATTTATAGTCGGGCGTCGAGCTCGGGACTTATTGTGTGGGCGTCGGGTGCCGAACTTGGAGTTCGAAGCATCGCGAGCCATGACCGGCCATCATAGATCAGTCGTGCGGGAGGCCGGGTTTGGGGCACAACTGCCTCTCTCCCTCCCACTCTCTCCCATCTCCTTTAATGCCATTGTTGGTTCCTCTCTCCCTCTCTAGGTCTAGGCTTGGGCTTGGGCCACTAAAAACAATTCGGATCGAAATCAAGCTGTACCACCACTTTGGCTCATCACGGGCTATGACTAAGTTCAGGTCTACATTGAATAATGATGGCCGACTTAGACAGAGCTTAGTCTTTCCATAGCCCAACCCGTTGACACCCCTAGTTGAACAATTGACCCGCTGAATAATTAGGGTTTGGAAAAATGACATGCAACTATAACACTTGGGATTTTTTTGGTGTGGGAGTATTGGTTAGATGGGTTAGCACTACCTTGATGATGATGTGAAATCCACTCTAACAACTAGGTGGTCACCTATGTTAGGCTCAAGGCCCAAATATTAGTCCCATTCATGATACAGGTGAACCACATGATTAGAAATAGTGTACAGGGCAACACTCACCCTCCTAAATGTTTATCTTGGTATGGTCCACCTACATCATAGATGGGTTGGATGTTTGGGCCTTACACCTAAATTGTAGTACAACATCTGAGGGTTGGAGTAGATTTCATGTAATCATGGCAATGAGCCCTATAAAAATCAACGGTGGATGTCTCTCTAGCAACTGTTTCAGAAGCTTTCTTTCTTGATATGCAAGTAAGAGCTGGACGAAACCTGATTGCCTGTGGCGATGGGAAGCTAGGTAGGGTCCATTGTGATGTCTGTGAAAAATCCATTATGTCCATCTATTTTTCAAATCATGTTAGTAGAGGGGCCAAAAAAATGAGAAAGATATAAGACTCAAGTGGGCCGCACGATTGGAAACATTAAGGGTTGAATGTTCACCATTAAAACATTTGTGGGGCTACCTGTAACACCCCGTACTTTCCAGTACTCGAGTGTTACCATGTAGATTAATTTAATATAAATATATAAATAATGCAACCTAAATACATACACTATGAAATGTATGTACTTTGTACTAAAATGATATGTACGTATTTAATACATATGAATACTATGAAAATAATATTATATTTTCTCAACATAAAATCAAATTACAAATAATAAGGTAGCATTGAATATCTTTTATAAGTATGTATACAAAAATCATTAGACACTTTAATGGAATTGTATATTATTTAATAATATTACCAAATACAAATATAATTTTAATTAAATATGATAATGCAAAATCTTCAATTCAGTTATACGTGTAATATGATATTGCATATAATAATAATGTATATAAATGAATGCGTGAACAACAACATGTAATTAGTAGTATTTTAGTATTAAAATTATGTTTAATTATATGTATGAGACTTTAAATATCTTAATTATAAGTATAAGTAGTATACAAAAATAAAATTTCATTAACATTAGCATTAGTTAGAGATACATGATGAGAGCCTTACAGTGGCCCATTTAGGCCTTTTAACCGTTGACGTCCAACTCCGAAACCATCCGACCATTAGATCGATGAGAAACCCCTAGTAGGACTACAAATCACGTGGTGGGCCCCACCTAGGCATTTCATTAGATCGATCATTGGACAAGGACCCCAATATGAGGCCCCCAAGCCGATTGGATGGAGTGGATTTAACATAAACACTACAGTGGCCCCCACACGCGGTACGTGTACACCTTAAAGATAGTGTGTACAATGTGCACTGGACCTAGCCTAACGGTCAACCCGCATTTGACCGATACCACTTGCAAAAATGAGGATTTCTCCCTTCATTTTAAGAATTTGAAAATGGAAGACTTGTGGGCTCAAAGTGGGCCATCTGAGGGACTTTCCGGACGATCCAAACCATCCATTTTTCTCACGGGGGTCCCCTAATCAAAACTATATAGGATTTTTGACCCCTGCATAAGAACAAGAAAGAACGATCCCAGCCGTCCACTCCCTTCATGTGGGGCTGAGATCCGATGAGAGGGACCATCAAGAGACTTATTGGGCAAGCCAACATCGTATAGACCAAAGGGTTACAACCCTCCCCCTTGTCAACTGAGAGGAGTACTCTCACAGCCCAAAAATGGCTAGGAAATTAAGAAAGGAGAAAAAGAAGATTTTTCTTCTTTTGGATAACAAAGGCTATCACGTTTGTGGCCGTCTGATGGGCCACGTGGCACCATCCCAGCCCTCCTAAGAGAGAGGTATGAGTTGAGATGATGAACTCTCTCATCTCATGAGAAAGAGAAGAGAAAGCAAGGAGATCTCATGAGATGGAGCAAGTTCTCATCTGAGATCCAAAAAGTGGGCCCCACATCACTTATGGGACCCATCCAGACTGATCAAACGGTCTGGATTATCTTGAAAACCTTTGGATAAAAATCCATCATTGTTGGGTGGCTCATCTTCCTCAAAAACCCACCCAACCACCAACTTAAGATGGGCCCCACCTGGCCTAGAAGTTGTACTTCTAGGTAGCCCTGGATGCCACCAATGCATCCCCAAATGTGGATGGGCCCCATGCAAGTTCTCTCTTCAATCCCGACCGTTAGGTGTAGAGAGTCTTTGCCAACCATCGATTTCCCCTCTCCCTGCCTATAAATAGAACCCTCACTGGCCTTAGATTCCACACAGAAAGAGAGGAAAAGAAAGAAAAGAAGGAAAGAAAAGAAGGAGAGAAAAGAGAGAGAAGAGAGATAGGGACAGTGTGGACGTGAGTGCACCAGTCCGGCCAGGTAAAAAACAGCCAAACTCTGGTTTTTCTCTTCCATTTTCTTCTTTGTTTTACCATATTGGTGGCCACGTTTTTGTTGGGGGCCTTGCACAAAACCTTAGGATCTAGCCCTCCAGAACAAACCAGAATTATGGATAATAAAGCAATGAAAATAATCAATGCATCAATCACACACCACACAAGAGATTTGTACGTGAAAAACCCTCAAAGAGGTAAAAACCACGGGACCTTATCCAAATCAACAATCCACTATAAAGTAGAACGTTACAACCTTCTTCACTCACGCAGGAGTGGATAAACAATAAGATAAATAGAGAAAACGGAGAGATCTAACCGATTACGAGGACATAGAAGCACTGAGATATAGATTGCACAGTAGATAACCTCCACGAGCAGAACCTCCCTTCTATAAGCTTCCTCTCTCTCTTCCTCTCTTTTTCTCACCTTTTGATAGCCCTAAACTCTTTAGCAAATCCCTTGTAAAGCTTTAGGAAACCCTCTTGTCATTCCTAGAAAACCCTAAGCAACCCCTTTTATAGTTTAGGAAACTTCCCTTTCGCATCCCAGTTGTGAAAGGACTCAAATCCGTAGTTTCGCGCAAAATCGCGAAACAAACTGCGTAACCTACGACTAGTCCTGGAAATTCCAGGGCTGGTCTTAGCCTCCTTCGACTGGTCGAAGCTCTCCTACGACTGGTCGAAGCCCACCTTCGACTGATCGAAGCTCACCTACGACTGGTCGAAGACTATGGAGAAAAATAGTCCGAACTTGCTGGACTTTGAGTCGTACCACGACTCGAACCCACGATTGGTCGAACACCATCCCACGACCGGTCGAGCAGGGCTCACTACCAATCGAAGATGGGTCAAAAAACCCATCAATTTTGGGGCCAGAAGTTAGGTAACAAATAAGGTTGCAAAAGTCCCTCTCATGAGTGTCTGGTCTCGGTTGGGATCGAGCCTGATAACAACTTGAAAATCAGGCCAGGAAACACGCCAAATCCTGGCCGTTTCTGGGCTGGAAATGGGGTAGAAAAGGTCTCTGTTTAAGCTCCGATTTAGACTGAAACAAACCTCACAAACGGGCCGTACAAGGTGTTGTTTCTTAGCCTGAAAGATAGCTGAAAGCTGGCAATACAATGGCTGATTTTTGGCCTTGAGAACGGCTAGGAAAACGCAGCACATTAACGACTGAAAGTTGCTGGTTTTCAGCCTAAATAGTGGCTGCAAATTAGCCGACAATTCGCCTGCAAATAGTGCATGAAACAACGCCAGCTGATGCACAAACACGACTGAAAAATCAGTTGCAACGACTGATTTTTCTACTCTAAAGAATAGTTGAAAAACCTGATCAGTTTGAGGCCACAATCCGCCCACTTCATATGGCTATTGATTGGGCTGAAGGCCAACCCAGATCTGGGCCTAAAAATTGGCTCCAGCTGATGGTGGGCCGCACCTGAATCCCCATCTCAGTGGGCTGCACATGACCTGTGGGCCGCACCTAAGATTCCAATCTCAGTGGGCCATGTCAGATGTTGAGATTTATATTCGAATTCTGACCGTCTAGCAAGGGACGTTATGTCCAGACCCTCCATCAGTGGACGTCCAGTGCTGATATATATATATAGGAAAACGCTCACCTGCGAACCAGTTCGTACGTAGTACGTACGAACTTTTTTGAGAACCCATCATACGTGATGAATCTCGCAAATCTGAACGGTCCACATGAAGCAGAACCTCATGAAACCCCATAGTACGAATTTTTACTTTGATCCGAAACTTTGGTGGACCATGAATAATGTAAACAGGTTCTTTCTTTGATTTTAATTTCTCTTTGCTACGGACGGTATGTATAAAAGTTTTAGATAAAAGTAAAACTTGGTCCTGGGGGGTTTCACTAGGTGCTGCTTCACATGAACTGTTCAGATTTTGGATCCACATCACGTATGATAGGTTCTCAAAAAAGTTCATACGTAATACGTACGAACTGGTTCGCATGTGAGCGCCTCTCTCTCTCTCTCTCTCTCTCTCTCTCTATATATATATATATATATATATATATATATATATATATATATATATATATATCACTACAAGAAAGTAACGAAATGCCGACCCTTGGGGTAACCCTTTGCTGGCGGCTGGTATAACCGGCTGCTGGCAAGGGGTGCCTTAAAACATTAAAAAAATAAACCTACTTGATTTCCGTCTCATTTCACCCTTCCCTCTCCCCGTCGCGCGCCGACTCTCTCTCTCTATCTTTCTCTCTCTGCGCCTCTCCCTCTCCCTCTCCTCTCGATCTACCACTCCCTCTCCCTCTCCCTCCTCTCCTTCTCTCTTTGCGCCTCTCCCTCTCTCTCTACCTCTGCCTCTCTCTCTACGGTCGATCTACCTCTGCCTCTCCCTCTCCGCTTGATCTCTCTCTCTCGCTCTCCCTCTCCCTCTCCACTCTCGAATCCTCCCCTCTCCCTCTCCACTCGATCTACCGCTCCTTCACTCTCTCTGTCTCTCTCTCCCTCTTTTATTTTCTTCTTTTCTTTGGTTTACCACATCAAGGAGCATTCTGCAACATCAGGTATCTCTCTCTCTCTCTCTCTCTCTCTCTCTCTCTCTCTCTCTCTCTCTCTCTCTCTCTCTCTCTCTCTCTCTCTCCTTATCTATTCAATTTGGGCATTTTTTGGCATTTTTTTAGGAGTAATCGAATCGGAGGTCGTTGATCAAAATTTTGATTGTGACGAGTTGATTCTGAAATCCCTAATTGGATTTTGAGATTTCCAATTCCTGATATGGGAATTCTAAAATCCTCAATTACCGTATTTGGGAATCAAAATCCCCAATTGTCAATTTTGGAATCGAAATCTGAAATCCCTAGTTTTCTAATTTCGGGATCGAAATCCGTAATCCCTAATTTTCTAACTCGGGAATCAAAATCCGAAATCCTTAAATTTCTGATTTGGGGATCATAAATCGAAATCCCTAAATTTCTGATTTGGGGATCATAATCCGAAATCCCTAATTTTCTGATTTGGGGATCGAAATCCGAAATCTCTAATTTTTTGATTTGGGTAAATAAATTCAGAGTCCAATATTGTATTTTGACAATATTATTCTCATGTTTTGCTGTTTTTTTTTTTTTTTTTTTTTTTTTTTAGGTATTTGTTCCCTTTCTTCAGGGACTTGCATTACCAGGTGAGATACTGTTCCAATTGTATATTTCATTAAGAAATTATATAATGTCTTTTGCCTTTTTGAAATCTAGCACATCATAGTTTTGAGCGTATGGTTGTGGGTATAGATGTATAGTGTTTTTTTTGTTTTTGTTTTTTTTTAATCATTAATCTTTCTGGAATTTCTTCAAAATGCCATGTGCATCTTTCATATATGAAGAACTTGAATTGATATTGTACTCTATGATCATCCTACTTTTCTTGAAATTATGGAACGTTTGTACTGTATTGATTGCCCTCTTGATTATATTGGTGCAGTCGTCTCTTGCTTTAAATTGAGTTCTTGCATGCTCATAAGCTTTCATGGCATGCAGTAGAGTATTTCTAGGATTGAATGAAGATATTGGACTTGCATTTGGCTTTCATCTTGTGTTTTAGTTAGTACTAGGAAAATAGGTTTTCTCATATTGCATTTGGCTTTCATCTTGGTGTTTTAGTTAGTAAATCAAAATTGCTTTTGGAAGGCAAGGAGCATTGTTTATGCCATAGTTAGCAAAACTCTATTGCAAAGTCGGTATTTTTGGAAAATTTATAATTTTTAAAATGTTTAAAACCAGTATCTTTTTTGGATGATGGGCAGAAAAATGAACTCTTTTTGAGCAAATGAATCAAACACTCTTTTTAGTGTTTTTTTTTTTTTTTCTGTGCAAAAAACTTTTGAGAGCAATTTAAAAGACACTATATTTATAGAATCTTCAAAAAATGAAAAAAAAAAAAAAAAGCTAGATTTATTATATATAACATAAAATATACAAAATTCAAGTGAGTAAAAAATTTCAATGGATGATAACTAGCCAAGAACAGTTCAGCCAATCATTCCAGCTGGAATGGATTGATGACTTGTACCCTAGTTTGGAAATAATCCTTCAAAATATGTTGAAAGCAGCCAAAGTATGCTTTCATACTTTTCGTACAGCTGAAAAGACGACTCATATTTTCAGTGAAAATTAATTCATAATTTCTGTTTTCAGATTGTTCATTATTTAACATTAAAGATGATCCAAGTCTGAAACAAGTATGCGTCTGACTGACCACTATCATTTGGTTGATGTAATGTGTACATGAATTACAACTACCCCTGCATTGGAATATGAAGTAATGATGATAGTATCCGATATGCTAATTGAGAGCTTACCAAGTGTACTTTGTAGCTTCTTGCAGAGAAGGGAGAGCTCCCGACAAGATTGGGTTCAGCAACTCTGGGGATTCTTCTGCTACAGGTTCTCACCATTTTTTAAAATAAAAATTTTTTGCTCTTTATTTCTTTATCTATTTTCTATACAGTTAAGAATGATGGAACTCTGTTGCCTCCATTTTGTGCTTTTGATTTTGGATTAGTGCAGTCATGCACAATGCACAACAAAAAATATCAAGTCGATAACTACTTTGATCCCCACTGGTTGATATTTGCAGGACATAGTTGTTGTCCCTCTCTTAGTCATACTTCCAGTGCTAGAGAGTCAGGTATGCAAAAAGTTTACATGTATACTAGTACTGAAATTGTCCAACTGAATTTACCATAGAAGAAATACTGCATTGCATCTGTGGTACTTCCTGGCCTTGAAATTGATTTTGCAAAGTATATTTGTTCCGTTTGGAAATTTTTGGTGGGGAAATCAGACAGACTTCAATTACTTGTGTGGTCACATGAATTATATCCTTATGCTGTCACTTTTCACGTTTTTCTATGTATACATGATTGGATTTCTAGGTTTAAGGATGTTGTTTGCTGCTCTGCTAATTTAAATTTCAGTTTACTCAGTTGATAATTTCTGTGTTCAGATATCCCAAATACCAAAAACATTAGTTAATGCATACAAGAAAGTAGCAAGAACGTAGGAGATTGAACACCCACCATTGAAACACCTTCATTGGCGAAAACTGATGGACAGGGTAGATGTCATGTGGACATGTTGGTGGGACTGTTATGTTTTCCGACAGACTTTTCAGGCTGGTGCTAACTTGTATGGTGTAAGTAGACAATACTGTACTTCCATGAATATGACATACTGCAAAAATGATTCAATTCCTATTTTGCAGATTGGCCAATATTGGGTGGTTTTCAAAAATAAGGGTGGAGTAAACTAGAGCTCTGAGGGTTTATTTGGACTTCAAGATTTCACCTGACATTCTATGGGGAGGTAATTCTTGTGTTGGTCTTACACTTTTGATTAACAAGTCTTTTAGAAAGTTTATTTTTTGATGGCCATTATAGACACCATAGTTGGTGATACTCATAGATATGTTTCAATGTTATATCTTGTTCATGCTGCTTGCACCAATTTAAGCTAATCATGCACTTTCAAGGTCCATTTGGAATTCCCCAATTTTCAGCACACTTGATGTGCTCTATTCAAGTCGAAGTGGGATAAGAATATCCCATTTGTGGTTCGGTGTGGAAAAGCTGGCTGGTTCCCATTCTCTGCTCCAATCTAAATGCTAGGCAATTGGTTCTAGTGCAATGTTTAATCAATCCCGACTTGTGTGGACTTGTACACGAGCCCTTGTGTCTGTCACTATTCATTAACTAAGAATATCCTACCAAGAGTATGAGGATTTGGGTGAACCGTACACAAGCCTCTTATGTATGAGAATATCTTGAGTAAAAAAAAATTTTTCTCTGATTTTAGAGATTCAATCTTGAAATAATAAAAGTAATCAGTTAGATTTCCATATTAGTTTTTAATTGCTTCAGTTTGGCACATTTAGTATCTGAGAACAAAAAATGGACATCAACGACATGTTTGGATATCCAAAAATGGAAGTACTTCAGCCAATGAGACTGAGATGGCTGAGTCCTGACTGAACATTAAGGCTTAGATCCCCCACACCACCTGAATTTTAAACTATTTAATTCAATATACATTTTGAGATTTTGAATTCTGCTCTGAAAATCTGGGAAAATGGATCTGTTTTCATAGCTTTCCATATACGTGTCCCATAAGAGTATGGTTGCTTCAAATGTCATTCTTTTAGATTTGCGAAAAAAGGAAAAGAAAAAGAAAAAGAAAAAAAAAAAAGGAAGTACTTAGAAATTTCCTGTGTTGGCCTTCAACAAAGCAACATCTTAGTGATGAGGTTTTAAGTTAGAATTTTGATCTTTATCATGCTCGTAATTTACAAGAGCTGATTGATCTTTTAGTAGTTTAAGATGTTTTTTAGTAGTCTTTTTAGTTTTTAGCTATATTACACTTACAACCAACTTCAGTCAATTGGCCATGCTTGAATGAGGTATATAATTTTGCAGTTTGGAAATGGGCAGATTCTTGATTCATATATTTCAATATGCAGATGTAAGATCCTGTGTGCTGCTCCAGGTTATCAGGGGAAACAGCGTAGTCATGATTGAAGCTCTTGAACCAGTTCGACTCCAGATGGACTGCTGGGTTAGTGACTTAGTGTATCATCTGTGATTATGTTGAAGACATAGCTGTTTTTTCCATTTCCTTATCCTAGAACTAAAATGCAGATGAACTGTTTGATACTTGGCCCCAAGATATACAGCATACTCATTTTCAGTTTGTGTAATGTTCTGTTATCTAGACCGTTTGTCAGCTTGGCCCCACTTTGGAAGGACCATTGCTTGAAAAATTCTCCCGGATAGGACGATCCTAAGTTTCAATAATTTGGCCTGCAAAGTGACCGTTTAGAAGTGAAATGTGGCAATAGTCCACATTCAGCTTTCAATCTGGGAGGGTTGGGAAGTGTGGTCCATCCATAGTAGGTCACATATCCAAGAATATATAAAGCATGCTTGAGTCTTCAAGTTAAGCTTCCTTTATTTCAGGTATCGTCAGATTTCAAGGAGTGGGGCCTAGGGCACAAGTGTGCCACATGGCCATCTTCTGTGAGGATATTCAAATGACCTTTCCACAGACCCTTTTCTTTCTCTATTGAAATATAAACCATGTCTATACAAATGAAGTTACCTGCTGAATAACTGAGCTCCCAGCCTCTGGACTTGGCTGATACTCCATCTCTAGTGGTGAATTCGACATATGCCGTCGAGCCTCTCTGCTTGAAGTGTTTGCCTGAGTTGTCATTGTGGATATTAGAGCAGTCTACAGGTATTGAACCCGATTTACAGAGTCTAAGAAGACTATCATCTGCACCAATTGAGAGGTAACTGAGGCTGAATGCTATGAATTTTGCAGATGGGTATTGAATTTTTCACTGGCATTTCTGATTTGGAGGATATGGATGTTTACTGAGATTCCTGCACTCAGATATGCTTTGGGTTGTGTTAATGTAACAGTTCCAGCTCCACATGACTCTGCACCAGAAGAAATTAGATGATAGAAACACAGTTCAACTTGCATGTAATATGAGGATCCAATTAGGACACACATCTACACTCTTCCTAAATGTGCCAGTGTGGCATACCAAAGAAAGATCCAAGCCGTCCATACAATGCTTCTGACAATGTAGATGATCTCGCCCACAAATCAGGTTGGCCCATTCTTCATGTGGGTCACAATATTAGAACCAGGCTGGTGGCCTAGAAAAACTTTCCCCTGTTTTTTCAGCCATCATTTTTTTTTCCTAAGCCAAACTAGCTGGTGGACTTCCTGATTTTGTGGTCCAGGCATCTTTGCAGCAGGACCGCCCGATGAACAGCTTGGAGCTTTTCTTACTCTTTTCATCATTGAATATTGAATGAGAAAAGATCATATAATTCTGGTGGGCATTAAACATTACAAAGCTTATAGCCCATCTGAGTTTAGGTTGGTGTATACACCCATCATTCCAGGCCATCCATTCGATGGGCTACCACATGGATTAGCCATATCCTGATTTCGTTCTAGTTTCTCCTTTATGTTTTACTAACTTGGTCTTATTTTGATGAAAACGTAAGGCTTCATAAGAACTTCATGGCATTGGGTTTGGATTACAAAACTGATAATTCTACTATTTATTGATGATCAAGATTCACATTAGATTCTCATTAATGAGGTTCATTTGCAGAGGTACTCTCTCTCAGAAGAGCACTTTGTTTTTTCAGTAGCAGTTTCAATGGCCAAGTTGTAGCAGAGGGGAATTATGCAGTGTTATTGATTGGGTGGAAAAAAGTGGTTTCTGAGGGAGTTGAGCTTTTTGTTTAACAAAAATGGTTCTTTTGCCTCTAGGCCAAACATTTTCTTTCCCCTAGGCTTTGTTCACTCAAGTTGGAAGAGAGGCTATTTCCTTGCCGATATGTTGTCCAAGGAGTGTGGCAGTCTGGCTCTTTGCATCGGGAACTTGTGTTTTTTTAAATGAAAATATTAATAATTCTTAAATAAAGTTTATTAATGGGGAAGCCTTCTTTCTCCCAGAAGGAGACATTGGAGGTTTTTCTTCAGATGTTCCAAGAATTGTTGTTTTATCAGGAATAGGTGGGAATTCATGTATCACAAGATTTGAGGGTTTTAAAATAAAAATGTAGCGTAGTAGTCAGTGTTTTATTTTATTTTATTCTTGGTATTTGTGACATCTGAAAATAGGTTTTTGGATTTTTGCCTTTCAATGAGTAGGTGTTCTCTGAGTTTTTACTTTCTTTTGCCTTTCTGTATCTATGGTCTGAAGATGGAGACTTTTGCAGGTTTTTGGTTTTTTATGTGATGAAAATCATGTAGAAACTTGGATGTTTAGCGTGAAGCATTGGATCCCATCTAAAGAACTCCAAAATGCAAAGGTCTTGAATGGACTAGTATCAGGGTGGGGGACCTCCTGTGAAGCTCCTTCAAGCTAAGCCTCAGTCACGCACCATGTTATTCTGTAAGGTCTTTTTATAACCATTCCATGAATGCATTTTTATTCTTGGCATATTACATATAAATTTGTTCTGGAAATATTGGCCATTGCATACGAGCTTTGAATTAGTTTTGTTGGAATTTGGTTCAATTGTTATTGATTTGTAGCTGTTGGTTTCATATTATTATTCTATCATAATGCGACTGTTTTCTTCCTCATGAATTTTGTTCCCAAGCTGATAAATCAGGTAGTTTGCATGTCCTGCTTTCTGTCCTGAAGTTGGGATGTTGTGTAGGATTGGTTGATGCTTGTTTAAGTCTTGTAACCATGCAAATGTTTTATCTATGGCATTTGTATTATCTGTAGCCTGTTAGAAACTAGTGTTCTAACAACAACCAGAAAAATTGTTTTGGAGGTTTTCTTTTGTAGATATGTTGAATTTATATTTTAAGAGATTATTCTGGCTGTTGTTGTCATGTGGGCTTGTTTTATTTATTATCTAGATACTTGATTAGGTGTGTCATGTTGGATTATGATAAACATTTGGCAATCTCTTTGATGACTTGAGCTGATAGTTTCCTTCTCTGTTTAAATAGCTCATTTCCCTTTTCAATTAATAGAAGTTGTGTGGTTTGTTTGAAAAAAAAAAAAAAAGAATGGAAAGAGGAGAAGAAGGACGGCTGCAAAATCTATGTTTTTACTTTACCAGAGTTGGTTCATTTAAAGACATGGTCACTTGCTTTGTTAAAATATTTAAAGCTTATTGTGCCATATGGTCCATACATTTGTTTCAAGTTCTCAATTTCTCAGGATCTTTCCATTTAAAGTCATGGTCATTTGCTTGATATATTTTAAACAAGCCGTGTATCCTGAAATTGGTCAACCCTTTCCTACTTGTTGTAGAGGCCTTTTGCTTGCCCATTGGATGATTGCCATTCTAGCTATAGACGGAAAGACCATTTGACTCGGCACTTGCTCCAGCACCAAGGGAAACACTTCACATGCACGGTAGAGAGCTGCAATCGTAAGTTCGTTTTCCAGGGAAATAGGACACGTCATGTTAAGGAATTGCATGATGATGAGTCTCCTGCGGCTGCCAGTGAAGGTCAAAAGCAGCATATTTGCCAAGAGTTTGGATGTGGAAAGGCATTTAAGTATGCATCAAAGTTGAGGAAGCATGAGGATTCACATGGTAAGTATTTATGGCAGTCAATTTGTTGAATTTCTCATCCTCAGATGGATTTGTACGTTGGATGCCCATCCCATTGATTGCCTTTCGTCCCTTCATTTGTTTTTCCAACTTCAACTTCAACCTTGTGTTTAATCATCCTCTGTTGCCTGTGGCAGTCATCTTTGTTAATTTGTTTGATGTCTTAACTTTTATTTCTTCAATTTTCTATTTTGTTTGATTGAATATCTGCGTAAACTCTGTTATTTTTTTCCCTATCACAGTTAAACTGGATTCTGTGGAAGCTGTCTGCCTTGAACCAGGCTGCATGAAAACTTTCTCGAATGCCAAATGTCTCACGACTCACCTCCTCTCCTGCCACCAATATATTCCTTGTGAGGTCTGTGGGACTAAAACAACTGAAGAAAAATATCAAGGGCCATCTATGCACCCATGATGAAGAAGAAGTTGAGAGGATCAAGTGCAGTTATGAAGGCTGCCTCCACAAATTTTCAAATGTATGATTCTGCTAACATCCTTGTAACATTATTCCTGTCTTAATTTTTTTTATTTTTTTATTTAAAGAAAAAGAAAAAAAGAATATCATTCTCAGGGGTCAATGATGATGTGTTGATGAAAGGAAAAAGAGGTTTATTTGGTAGAATGGTAGTTGGTCTGTAATTCTCTGGAAGCAAAATCATGGCTTTAAAGCCTCAACCCATATTATTGTGGACAACTATACCTTAACTCAGTTACCACTTGTAAATCCAACACTGCCCAGTATGTTGACAAACCCATTGAAAGGCCAAAAGGCATTTGACAAGGCAAGAAAACTGCCTGATCAATTCCATGGTAATAATAATAATGACAATTCCACAGTGATGAAATAGGATATTACCATATATGCAATTCTTGTTTATATGATTATTCATTTCAATATATTAATTGATTTCCATTTCCCTTTCTTAGTCCTTTCAGTTATGGTCTTCTCTCATTTTGTGGGCTACAGGTCAGGCAGATTTGCTAGGCTTCAACGGATTCAATGCTCATCGGGCCCATGACCAGCCTTATTCATTGCGCCTGGTGGCGGTCCTTCCATGGCCACTGCGACCTTTTCTCTACACAAGGGCAATGAGAGGAATTTCAGCCTCAAGCGCACCGATTCGATCCGCTCCCCGGGATTCAGGTCCAAGCATAGTTTGTCCAAGACCACATTGCATCATTTGA
>JAJHSJ010000004.1:79620604-79695701 GCA_021015155.1 Magnolia officinalis | reverse complement strand
TGGGTCCGCTATCGACGAGTCAGGCCGATATTGGTAGGTGGGTGTGAGGTCTCTTCCACTTACCCAATTGTGCGCTTGATGGGTGGCAAGCTGGTGTAGAGTGTACTAGACCCTGGTGATGATCTCAGAGATGTACAGTACTGATTTGTGGAGCAGAAGTTGCATGCTTAGCATTATACTCATTCATTCATTCACTATCCACTCGGGCTGGTGGTACGTAATCAAGCCATCATATGTACCTTCGCAATGCCAGGATTTCGGTTGGGGTGTGCTACTAACTTGAGATCAGGAGTTTACCACATTGAGTCTATCTATCCAAATTTAGGTATGGGACTGGTTTGGATAAAAGTTCCTTGTGATAGACCCTGTAGCCTGTGATACTACGTACTATCATCCCGATTTCATGTTTTAGCCTGATCATTTCATTTGCAACCGCATATTGCATTACATCCGCGGCATGTGGCATTTTGGGTTGTTATGTTTCTTCTGCATTTATATGACTTAGATATGGCTGGTGGCATTCGTGGACTCATCAGGATTTGCATATTGCATTACATTCTCAGTATATGATATTTGGCTTATTATGTCTCCATATTACATAGCTGATCTACATTGCTTCTTCACTATATGACATTGGCTTATTATATTTTTGCATCGTATAGCTTGGGTAAGGCTAATGATATTTATGGCTTACAAGCATGTTTCCACATTACTCTGATATTATACAGCTTATGGATTGCCAGTATTTCTGCTTACTCTGATATCTATATGCTTGGCACGAGCAACGCATACACTTACACCACCATCTAAGCTTTCTATAAGCTTATACATGATAGATGTGTGAAGGTAACGTTAGGTTGCAGCAGCCTTGAGCTTGGAGCATGCAGCAGTCTTCTAGAGATTTTATTATATGCATGTATTTCCCTTTCAACATTGTACTCAAATGATTATATTAGTGGATATGTGGTGATGATGTTGTTCTTGTGATTTGGGTATACTTGTGGTTATGCTTCTTATGAGACAAATTCGTGTTAAAAATCCTCCTTATAGGATCCTAGGATCGGCATCTGGCGTATGAACGCTGGGGGCTGAGAATGGGGTACTATGGAGGCTGTCGGCACCAGATTCAGCGATCAAAAATTTTGTGAGTCTGGTTTCCGAGTTTGGGGCGTGACAGCCTGTGTGCCTCAAGTCGATCTTCAGGCAATTTCCCTTCCTAAAGGTACCAACTATCAGGTCCATCCATCTTGGTACTGAGTTTACCGGAAGGACTGTGCTTGGGTCGGTCTCGCTGATACTTAACTTGGCGAGGAACTCGATTAGGGTCGACTTCAAGATGTCATCTTTCGACTGTTGTGGCCAGCTTTGCTAGAGTGTCTACCGTGGAGTCTTTTGACCTAGGGATTAGGCTGACGTCACACTTAGGGAATTTGCTGATGAGTTCCCGGGCCTTTTGTAGATAGGCAATCATATTTTCTTTTTTTTGCTTGGTATTCGCTGGCTATTTGGTTGATGACGAGCTTGAATCACTGTAGACTTTTAGGTTCCGAGATCCCATCGCTGCTGTTAACCTAAGTCCAACGAGCAATGCTTTGTATTCTACTGCATTATTCGATGTTTGGAATCCAAGGCATATTGCGTGTAAGTTAGTGAGGAGCCTCAAGCACTACCTACCCCGACCCCGCTGCCTTTAGAATTGGATGAGCCATCTACGTATAATGTCCAGGTCGACAAATCTTGTCCGGTTGCCCGATCTGCCGGTTGATCGTTTTTACTGCTCGAACTGGCTTACAGGTCGCTTTCGCACGTGAGCTAGATAATAAAATCAGCTACTGCCTGGCCTTTGATAGTGGTTCGGGGTTAATACTTAATCAAACACTTTAAGTTTTTGGAGTACCTAGTTGAGAGGTTGGTTGGTCAGGACTATGATAGTATGGGCCTGAAAGTAAGGTCGGAGGCGGCGAGACGAGACAACTAGAGCTAGAGCCAGCTTCTCAATGTCTAAATACCTGGTCTCGGTTGGGACTATGGCTTTGCTGACATAGTACACTGGTAGCTGTTTCCCTTCTTGTTCCTGGATAAGGGCCGAGCTGACTGCTGTTGTTGAGACTGCTAAGTATAGTAGGAGTGACTCTCCTTGCTTGGGCTTTGAAAGTAGCGGTGGTGAGCCTATATACTGTTTGAGCTATTGAAGGGCCAGTTCGCAGTCCTCTGTCCATTATATCTTCTGTTTTCCTTGCAGCTGTTTAAAGAATGAGAGACACTTATCAATGGCTCAGGAGACGAACCGGTTGAGAGCGACCACTCTCCTTATGAGGCACTGGATTTCTTTTGCTGTCATGGACGAGCTTATCTCTAGCAAAGCTCAGATTTTATCAGGGTTCGCCTCGATCCCCCTTTGGCTGACCAGGAAACCGAGGAATTTTTCTGAGCTAACGTCAAAGGCGCATTTGCTTGGATTAAGCTTTATCTGATATTTTCGTAATATTGTGAACATTTCCTTAAGTTCGGTGATGTGGTCTGGGGCTTTGATGCTCTTGATGAACATGTAGTCGGTGAAGACCTCCATGCAGCGTCCAATCTGTTGAGTGAACATTCTGCTGACGGGTCGCTGGTACGTGGCTCTATCGTTCTTCAGCCCGAAGGGCATGACCTTGTAGCAGTAGAGTCCTTTGCCTGTGATAAAGGTTGTCATCTTCTTGTCGTATGGATGCATGATGATCTGATTGTATCTCGAGTAAGCATCCATGAAGCTTAGGAGTTCATGCCCGATAGTGCTGTCGACCAGCTGGTCAATCTACGGGAGGGAAAAACTGTCCTTATGGCAGTTTTTGTTCAGGTTAGTGTAATCAGCACAGACCCGCCACTTCCCATTGGACTTTTTCACTAAAATGACATTAACGATCCAGTTTGGATAGTAGATTTCTTTGATGAAATCCGCTTTGAGAAGTTTGTCAACCTCTTCACAGATGATGGCGTACCATTCTGGCTCGAATGCTTGTCGTTTCTACCTTACTGGTCAGTGGTCAGTGGGGTTGACGTTCAATTATGAACCATCACTTTTGGGCTGATGCCAGGCATGTCCCGATGGGACTAGGCGAATACATTGGCTTGTCGTCGGAGGAGATCCATGATCTCGTCCCGCAAAGCTGGAGTCAGCAATGAGCTGACCTGTACTATTCGAGTCGGGTCAAATTTGTTGAGCAGGATGGTTACAAGGTCTTCCATCGGACATCATCTTTCGATTGAGTCCTCCCGAGGGTCAAGGGAAGTGATGGTTATTATGTGATGTTGTGTTCTTAATGACATGGAGTCACATTAATGAGCTTCCTATTGGTCTCCCTTGACCTACCCAACTCCATGCTCGGTCAGGAATTTCATTGTGAGATAATAAGTCAACACTACTGCTCGTAGAACGTTGAGGGACGATCGTCCGAATATAACGTCGTATACAGATGGGCAGCCAACTACAAGAAAGTCGATCATAGTCGTTGTCTATTTTGCGATGAATGATATGTGATTATGAAAATAGTGTGTTTGATTGCGATAGTTATGAAGATCGTGATGTGTTGCTAATTATGGATTAGTAGAGGAATGCAATATGATGCATTGTACATTTGATGTTGATCACACTCTTGCATCATTGAATGATGGTACGTGCATGTGTGCCAAGTGCACCCATCCATGCATAAGATACGTCCCTTGTAGTTGGGTCACATGAATATGTATTGGTATAGCTGATAGTGGCTCATGATGATCATATATGAATTTTCTATCCTAAAGACTATGTAAACTCTATACTCATGGCATTATATGCATACTACATTCACTTGAACGTATGCCTTAGCATGCATGCATGACCATGATATATTTCATGATGGTAATACCACAGTTGTGCCGTATAATATGAAATGGATATTGGTAATGAAATGTGGATCTATAATGATGACATGGACTATCCTTAAAAGGGATGAGACACCGAAAAATGTGGAAATAGTGGGGGATGATATGCTCCTTGGGTTGAAAGTCCCTAAATCTCGATGCTAGGTAGGGATGCCTCACCGTTAGACCAAGTGGACACATGGGTCATAGATTTGACTCCTATTAACGCGGTCAAGTTGAGAAGAGGTGGGTCCAACCTGCTTAAGGGTCGAGGTGCAAACAAGAACCGGTCTGACCTGTCGATGAGGAGAAGCACGATTATGGTCCACTATTGGCGTGCCGGGTGGTAGTCTTACGACACCACTATAGGCAGGTATGCAAGGTTGATTATTGATGCCTAATGTGCATGGGTGTCGACCATGGTATTTTTCGAGATTATATAGTTGCCATAATAGGGCATAACAATACAATGTTGATAATATGGCTACAAACTTGTGTGATGCAGTTATGCCTATGTGTAACAAATATGTGATAGCATGACATGGTGGTGTTGGAGCATTGATTCAGATCATGATCTTGATGCATATGTATTATATCGCATCATATGGGTATCATCATCATACCTTACATATTACATGTATTCCACCACACATGATTTCTTCATCGCATATTTACCTTACCTGCTTGCATGCAGGACATACCGCACACACGTGTACTCACTAGGCTTTAAAAGATCAAGCCTTTCTTTTATAGTTTTTTTCAAGACAGTATCAGAAGTAGGAGTAGCAGATGATGCCTATCATGTGATTTTTGGACACTACACTTTCGATTCATTTTCATGGAAATGTACCGTTGTGAAACAATTATAATGTAAACATATTGTATAATGAGAGTTGGTTCTTTTGCTTGTGTTGTAAATGCCAATCTTTATGCCTAATATTTGTTAGCAAAAAAATGTCCCTAAAATTTATAGTCGGGCGTCGAGCTCGGGGACTTATTGTGTGGGCGTCGGGTGCCGAACTTGGAGTTCGAAGCATCGCGAGCCATGACCGGCCATCATAGATCAGTCGTGCGGGAGGCCGGGTTTGGGGCACAACTGCCTCTCTCCCTCCCACTCTCTCCCATCTCCTTTAATGCCATTGTTGGTTCCTCTCTCCCTCTCTAGGTCTAGGCTTGGGCTTGGGCCACTAAAAACAATTCGGATCGAAATCAAGCTGTACCACCACTTTGGCTCATCACGGGCTATGACTAAGTTCAGGTCTACATTGAATAATGATGGCCGACTTAGACAGAGCTTAGTCTTTCCATAGCCCAACCCGTTGACACCCCTAGTTGAACAATTGACCCGCTGAATAATTAGGGTTTGGAAAAATGACATGCAACTATAACACTTGGGATTTTTTTGGTGTGGGAGTATTGGTTAGATGGGTTAGCACTACCTTGATGATGATGTGAAATCCACTCTAACAACTAGGTGGTCACCTATGTTAGGCTCAAGGCCCAAATATTAGTCCCATTCATGATACAGGTGAACCACATGATTAGAAATAGTGTACAGGGCAACACTCACCCTCCTAAATGTTTATCTTGGTATGGTCCACCTACATCATAGATGGGTTGGATGTTTGGGCCTTACACCTAAATTGTAGTACAACATCTGAGGGTTGGAGTAGATTTCATGTAATCATGGCAATGAGCCCTATAAAAATCAACGGTGGATGTCTCTCTAGCAACTGTTTCAGAAGCTTTCTTTCTTGATATGCAAGTAAGAGCTGGACGAAACCTGATTGCCTGTGGCGATGGGAAGCTAGGTAGGGTCCATTGTGATGTCTGTGAAAAATCCATTATGTCCATCTATTTTTCAAATCATGTTAGTAGAGGGGCCAAAAAAATGAGAAAGATATAAGACTCAAGTGGGCCGCACGATTGGAAACATTAAGGGTTGAATGTTCACCATTAAAACATTTGTGGGGCTACCTGTAACACCCCGTACTTTCCAGTACTCGAGTGTTACCATGTAGATTAATTTAATATAAATATATAAATAATGCAACCTAAATACATACACTATGAAATGTATGTACTTTGTACTAAAATGATATGTACGTATTTAATACATATGAATACTATGAAAATAATATTATATTTTCTCAACATAAAATCAAATTACAAATAATAAGGTAGCATTGAATATCTTTTATAAGTATGTATACAAAAATCATTAGACACTTTAATGGAATTGTATATTATTTAATAATATTACCAAATACAAATATAATTTTAATTAAATATGATAATGCAAAATCTTCAATTCAGTTATACGTGTAATATGATATTGCATATAATAATAATGTATATAAATGAATGCGTGAACAACAACATGTAATTAGTAGTATTTTAGTATTAAAATTATGTTTAATTATATGTATGAGACTTTAAATATCTTAATTATAAGTATAAGTAGTATACAAAAATAAAATTTCATTAACATTAGCATTAGTTAGAGATACATGATGAGAGCCTTACAGTGGCCCATTTAGGCCTTTTAACCGTTGACGTCCAACTCCGAAACCATCCGACCATTAGATCGATGAGAAACCCCTAGTAGGACTACAAATCACGTGGTGGGCCCCACCTAGGCATTTCATTAGATCGATCATTGGACAAGGACCCCAATATGAGGCCCCCAAGCCGATTGGATGGAGTGGATTTAACATAAACACTACAGTGGCCCCCACACGCGGTACGTGTACACCTTAAAGATAGTGTGTACAATGTGCACTGGACCTAGCCTAACGGTCAACCCGCATTTGACCGATACCACTTGCAAAAATGAGGATTTCTCCCTTCATTTTAAGAATTTGAAAATGGAAGACTTGTGGGCTCAAAGTGGGCCATCTGAGGGACTTTCCGGACGATCCAAACCATCCATTTTTCTCACGGGGGTCCCCTAATCAAAACTATATAGGATTTTTGACCCCTGCATAAGAACAAGAAAGAACGATCCCAGCCGTCCACTCCCTTCATGTGGGGCTGAGATCCGATGAGAGGGACCATCAAGAGACTTATTGGGCAAGCCAACATCGTATAGACCAAAGGGTTACAACCCTCCCCCTTGTCAACTGAGAGGAGTACTCTCACAGCCCAAAAATGGCTAGGAAATTAAGAAAGGAGAAAAAGAAGATTTTTCTTCTTTTGGATAACAAAGGCTATCACGTTTGTGGCCGTCTGATGGGCCACGTGGCACCATCCCAGCCCTCCTAAGAGAGAGGTATGAGTTGAGATGATGAACTCTCTCATCTCATGAGAAAGAGAAGAGAAAGCAAGGAGATCTCATGAGATGGAGCAAGTTCTCATCTGAGATCCAAAAAGTGGGCCCCACATCACTTATGGGACCCATCCAGACTGATCAAACGGTCTGGATTATCTTGAAAACCTTTGGATAAAAATCCATCATTGTTGGGTGGCTCATCTTCCTCAAAAACCCACCCAACCACCAACTTAAGATGGGCCCCACCTGGCCTAGAAGTTGTACTTCTAGGTAGCCCTGGATGCCACCAATGCATCCCCAAATGTGGATGGGCCCCATGCAAGTTCTCTCTTCAATCCCGACCGTTAGGTGTAGAGAGTCTTTGCCAACCATCGATTTCCCCTCTCCCTGCCTATAAATAGAACCCTCACTGGCCTTAGATTCCACACAGAAAGAGAGGAAAAGAAAGAAAAGAAGGAAAGAAAAGAAGGAGAGAAAAGAGAGAGAAGAGAGATAGGGACAGTGTGGACGTGAGTGCACCAGTCCGGCCAGGTAAAAAACAGCCAAACTCTGGTTTTTCTCTTCCATTTTCTTCTTTGTTTTACCATATTGGTGGCCACGTTTTTGTTGGGGGCCTTGCACAAAACCTTAGGATCTAGCCCTCCAGAACAAACCAGAATTATGGATAATAAAGCAATGAAAATAATCAATGCATCAATCACACACCACACAAGAGATTTGTACGTGAAAAACCCTCAAAGAGGTAAAAACCACGGGACCTTATCCAAATCAACAATCCACTATAAAGTAGAACGTTACAACCTTCTTCACTCACGCAGGAGTGGATAAACAATAAGATAAATAGAGAAAACGGAGAGATCTAACCGATTACGAGGACATAGAAGCACTGAGATATAGATTGCACAGTAGATAACCTCCACGAGCAGAACCTCCCTTCTATAAGCTTCCTCTCTCTCTTCCTCTCTTTTTCTCACCTTTTGATAGCCCTAAACTCTTTAGCAAATCCCTTGTAAAGCTTTAGGAAACCCTCTTGTCATTCCTAGAAAACCCTAAGCAACCCCTTTTATAGTTTAGGAAACTTCCCTTTCGCATCCCAGTTGTGAAAGGACTCAAATCCGTAGTTTCGCGCAAAATCGCGAAACAAACTGCGTAACCTACGACTAGTCCTGGAAATTCCAGGGCTGGTCTTAGCCTCCTTCGACTGGTCGAAGCTCTCCTACGACTGGTCGAAGCCCACCTTCGACTGATCGAAGCTCACCTACGACTGGTCGAAGACTATGGAGAAAAATAGTCCGAACTTGCTGGACTTTGAGTCGTACCACGACTCGAACCCACGATTGGTCGAACACCATCCCACGACCGGTCGAGCAGGGCTCACTACCAATCGAAGATGGGTCAAAAAACCCATCAATTTTGGGGCCAGAAGTTAGGTAACAAATAAGGTTGCAAAAGTCCCTCTCATGAGTGTCTGGTCTCGGTTGGGATCGAGCCTGATAACAACTTGAAAATCAGGCCAGGAAACACGCCAAATCCTGGCCGTTTCTGGGCTGGAAATGGGGTAGAAAAGGTCTCTGTTTAAGCTCCGATTTAGACTGAAACAAACCTCACAAACGGGCCGTACAAGGTGTTGTTTCTTAGCCTGAAAGATAGCTGAAAGCTGGCAATACAATGGCTGATTTTTGGCCTTGAGAACGGCTAGGAAAACGCAGCACATTAACGACTGAAAGTTGCTGGTTTTCAGCCTAAATAGTGGCTGCAAATTAGCCGACAATTCGCCTGCAAATAGTGCATGAAACAACGCCAGCTGATGCACAAACACGACTGAAAAATCAGTTGCAACGACTGATTTTTCTACTCTAAAGAATAGTTGAAAAACCTGATCAGTTTGAGGCCACAATCCGCCCACTTCATATGGCTATTGATTGGGCTGAAGGCCAACCCAGATCTGGGCCTAAAAATTGGCTCCAGCTGATGGTGGGCCGCACCTGAATCCCCATCTCAGTGGGCTGCACATGACCTGTGGGCCGCACCTAAGATTCCAATCTCAGTGGGCCATGTCAGATGTTGAGATTTATATTCGAATTCTGACCGTCTAGCAAGGGACGTTATGTCCAGACCCTCCATCAGTGGACGTCCAGTGCTGATATATATATATAGGAAAACGCTCACCTGCTAACCAATTCGTACGTAGTACGTACGAACTTTTTTGAGAACCCATCATACGTGATGAATCTCGCAAATCTGAACGGTCCACATGAAGCAGAACCTCATGAAACCCCATAGTACGAATTTTTACTTTGATCCGAAACTTTGGTGGACCATGAATAATGTAAACAGGTTCTTTCTTTGATTTTAATTTCTCTTTGCTACGGACGGTATGTATAAAAGTTTTAGATAAAAGTAAAACTTGGTCCTGGGGGGTTTCACTAGGTGCTGCTTCACATGAACGGTTCAGATTTTGGATCCACATCACGTATGATGGGTTCTCAAAAAAGTTCATACGTAATACGTACGAACTGGTTCGCATGTGAGCGCCTCTCTCTCTCTCTCTCTCTCTCTCTCTCTATATATTATATATATATATATATATATATATATATATATATATATATCACTACAAGAAAGTAACGAAATGCCGACCCTTGGGGTAACCCTTTGCTGGCGGCTGGTATAACCGGCTGCTGGCAAGGGGTGCCTTAAAACATTAAAAAAATAAACCTACTTGATTTCCGTCTCATTTCACCCTTCCCTCTCCCCGTCGCGCGCCGACTCTCTCTCTCTATCTTTCTCTCTCTGCGCCTCTCCCTCTCCCTCTCCTCTCGATCTACCACTCCCTCTCCCTCTCCCTCCTCTCCTTCTCTCTTTGCGCCTCTCCCTCTCTCTCTACCTCTCTGCTCTCTCTCTCTCTACGGTCGATCTACCTCTGCCTCTCCCTCTCCGCTTGATCTCTCTCTCTCGCTCTCCCTCTCCCTCTCCACTCTCGAATCCTCCCCTCTCCCTCTCCACTCGATCTACCGCTCCTTCACTCTCTCTGTCTCTCTCTCCCTCTTTTATTTTCTTCTTTTCTTTGGTTTACCACATCAAGGAGCATTCTGCAACATCAGGTATCTCTCTCTCTCTCTCTCTCTCTCTCTCTCTCTCTCTCTCTCTCTCTCTCTCTCTCTCTCTCTCTCTCTCTCTCTCTCTCCTTATCTATTCAATTTGGGCATTTTTTGGCATTTTTTTAGGAGTAATCGAATCGGAGGTCGTTGATCAAAATTTTGATTGTGACGAGTTGATTCTGAAATCCCTAATTGGATTTTGAGATTTCCAATTCCTGATATGGGAATTCTAAAATCCTCAATTACCGTATTTGGGAATCAAAATCCCCAATTGTCAATTTTGGAATCGAAATCTGAAATCCCTAGTTTTCTAATTTCGGGATCGAAATCCGTAATCCCTAATTTTCTAACTCGGGAATCAAAATCCGAAATCCTTAAATTTCTGATTTGGGGATCATAAATCGAAATCCCTAAATTTCTGATTTGGGGATCATAATCCGAAATCCCTAATTTTCTGATTTGGGGATCGAAATCCGAAATCTCTAATTTTTTGATTTGGGTAAATAAATTCAGAGTCCAATATTGTATTTTGACAATATTATTCTCATGTTTTGCTGTTTTTTTTTTTTTTTTTTTTTTTTAGGTATTTGTTCCCTTTCTTCAGGGACTTGCATTACCAGGTGAGATACTGTTCCAATTGTATATTTCATTAAGAAATTATATAATGTCTTTTGCCTTTTTGAAATCTAGCACATCATAGTTTTGAGCGTATGGTTGTGGGTATAGATGTATAGTGTTTTTTTTTTTTTTTTTTTTTTTTTAATCATTAATCTTTCTGGAATTTCTTCAAAATGCCATGTGCATCTTTCATATCTGAAGAACTTGAATTGATATTGTACTCTATGATCATCCTACTTTTCTTGAAATTATGGAACGTTTGTACTGTATTGATTGCCCTCTTGATTATATTGGTGCAGTCGTCTCTTGCTTTAAATTGAGTTCTTGCATGCTCATAAGCTTTCATGGCATGCAGTAGAGTATTTCTAGGATTGAATGAAGATATTGGACTTGCATTTGGCTTTCATCTTGTGTTTTAGTTAGTACTAGGAAAATAGGTTTTCTCATATTGCATTTGGCTTTCATCTTGGTGTTTTAGTTAGTAAATCAAAATTGCTTTTGGAAGGCAAGGAGCATTGTTTATGCCATAGTTAGCAAAACTCTATTGCAAAGTCGGTATTTTTGGAAAATTTATAATTTTTAAAATGTTTAAAACCAGTATCTTTTTTGGATGATGGGCAGAAAAATGAACTCTTTTTGAGCAAATGAATCAAACACTCTTTTTAGTGTTTTTTTTTTTTTCTGTGCAAAAACACTTTTGAGAGCAATTTAAAAGACACTATATTTATAGAATCTTCAAAAAATGAAAAAAGAAAAAAAAAAGCTAGATTTATTATATATAACATAAAATATACAAAATTCAAGTGAGTAAAAAATTTCAATGGATGATAACTAGCCAAGAACAGTTCAGCCAATCATTCCAGCTGGAATGGATTGATGACTTGTACCCTAGTTTGGAAATAATCCTTCAAAATATGTTGAAAGCAGCCAAAGTATGCTTTCATACTTTTCGTACAGCTGAAAAGACGACTCATATTTTCAGTGAAAATTAATTCATAATTTCTGTTTTCAGATTGTTCATTATTTAACATTAAAGATGATCCAAGTCTGAAACAAGTATGCGTCTGACTGACCACTATCATTTGGTTGATGTAATGTGTACATGAATTACAACTACCCCTGCATTGGAATATGAAGTAATGATGATAGTATCCGATATGCTAATTGAGAGCTTACCAAGTGTACTTTGTAGCTTCTTGCAGAGAAGGGAGAGCTCCCGACAAGATTGGGTTCAGCAACTCTGGGGATTCTTCTGCTACAGGTTCTCACCATTTTTTTAAAATAAAAATTTTTTGCTCTTTATTTCTTTATCTATTTTCTATACAGTTAAGAATGATGGAACTCTGTTGCCTCCATTTTGTGCTTTTGATTTTGGATTAGTGCAGTCATGCACAATGCACAACAAAAATATCAAGTCGATAACTACTTTGATCCCCACTGGTTGATATTTGCAGGACATAGTTGTTGTCCCTCTCTTAGTCATACTTCCAGTGCTAGAGAGTCAGGTATGCAAAAGTTTACATGTATACTAGTACTGAAATTGTCCAACTGAATTTACCATAGAAGAAATACTGCATTGCATCTGTGGTACTTCCTGGCCTTGAAATTGATTTTGCAAAGTATATTTGTTCCGTTTGGAAATTTTTGGTGGGGAAATCAGACAGACTTCAATTACTTGTGTGGTCACATGAATTATATCCTTATGCTGTCACTTTTCACGTTTTTCTATGTATACATGATTGGATTTCTAGGTTTAAGGATGTTGTTTGCTGCTCTGCTAATTTAAATTTCAGTTTACTCAGTTGATAATTTCTGTGTTCAGATATCCCAAATACCAAAAACATTAGTTAATGCATACAAGAAAGTAGCAAGAACGTAGGAGATTGAACACCCACCATTGAAACACCTTCATTGGCGAAAACTGATGGACAGGGTAGATGTCATGTGGACATGTTGGTGGGACTGTTATGTTTTCCGACAGACTTTTCAGGCTGGTGCTAACTTGTATGGTGTAAGTAGACAATACTGTACTTCCATGAATATGACATACTGCAAAAATGATTCAATTCCTATTTTGCAGATTGGCCAATATTGGGTGGTTTTCAAAAATAAGGGTGGAGTAAACTAGAGCTCTGAGGGTTTATTTGGACTTCAAGATTTCACCTGACATTCTATGGGGAGGTAATTCTTGTGTTGGTCTTACACTTTTGATTAACAAGTCTTTTAGAAAGTTTATTTTTTGATGGCCATTATAGACACCATAGTTGGTGATACTCATAGATATGTTTCAATGTTATATCTTGTTCATGCTGCTTGCACCAATTTAAGCTAATCATGCACTTTCAAGGTCCATTTGGAATTCCCCAATTTTCAGCACACTTGATGTGCTCTATTCAAGTCGAAGTGGGATAAGAATATCCCATTTGTGGTTCGGTGTGGAAAAGCTGGCTGGTTCCCATTCTCTGCTCCAATCTAAATGCTAGGCAATTGGTTCTAGTGCAATGTTTAATCAATCCCGACTTGTGTGGACTTGTACACGAGCCCTTGTGTCTGTCACTATTCATTAACTAAGAATATCCTACCAAGAGTATGAGGATTTGGGTGAACCGTACACAAGCCTCTTATGTATGAGAATATCTTGAGTAAAAAAAAATTTTTCTCTGATTTTAGAGATTCAATCTTGAAATAATAAAAGTAATCAGTTAGATTTCCATATTAGTTTTTAATTGCTTCAGTTTGGCACATTTAGTATCTGAGAACAAAAAATGGACATCAACGACATGTTTGGATATCCAAAAATGGAAGTACTTCAGCCAATGAGACTGAGATGGCTGAGTCCTGACTGAACATTAAGGCTTAGATCCCCCACACCACCTGAATTTTAAACTATTTAATTCAATATACATTTTGAGATTTTGAATTCTGCTCTGAAAATCTGGGAAAATGGATCTGTTTTCATAGCTTTCCATATACGTGTCCCATAAGAGTATGGTTGCTTCAAATGTCATTCTTTTAGATTTGCGAAAAAAGGAAAAGAAAAAGAAAAAGAAAAAAAAAAGGAAGTACTTAGAAATTTCCTGTGTTGGCCTTCAACAAAGCAACATCTTAGTGATGAGGTTTTAAGTTAGAATTTTGATCTTTATCATGCTCGTAATTTACAAGAGCTGATTGATCTTTTAGTAGTTTAAGATGTTTTTTAGTAGTCTTTTTAGTTTTTAGCTATATTACACTTACAACCAACTTCAGTCAATTGGCCATGCTTGAATGAGGTATATAATTTTGCAGTTTGGAAATGGGCAGATTCTTGATTCATATATTTCAATATGCAGATGTAAGATCCTGTGTGCTGCTCCAGGTTATCAGGGGAAACAGCGTAGTCATGATTGAAGCTCTTGAACCAGTTCGACTCCAGATGGACTGCTGGGTTAGTGACTTAGTGTATCATCTGTGATTATGTTGAAGACATAGCTGTTTTTTCCATTTCCTTATCCTAGAACTAAAATGCAGATGAACTGTTTGATACTTGGCCCCAAGATATACAGCATACTCATTTTCAGTTTGTGTAATGTTCTGTTATCTAGACCGTTTGTCAGCTTGGCCCCACTTTGGAAGGACCATTGCTTGAAAAATTCTCCCGGATAGGACGATCCTAAGTTTCAATAATTTGGCCTGCAAAGTGACCGTTTAGAAGTGAAATGTGGCAATAGTCCACATTCAGCTTTCAATCTGGGAGGGTTGGGAAGTGTGGTCCATCCATAGTAGGTCACATATCCAAGAATATATAAAGCATGCTTGAGTCTTCAAGTTAAGCTTCCTTTATTTCAGGTATCGTCAGATTTCAAGGAGTGGGGCCTAGGGCACAAGTGTGCCACATGGCCATCTTCTGTGAGGATATTCAAATGACCTTTCCACAGACCCTTTTCTTTCTCTATTGAAATATAAACCATGTCTATACAAATGAAGTTACCTGCTGAATAACTGAGCTCCCAGCCTCTGGACTTGGCTGATACTCCATCTCTAGTGGTGAATTCGACATATGCCGTCGAGCCTCTCTGCTTGAAGTGTTTGCCTGAGTTGTCATTGTGGATATTAGAGCAGTCTACAGGTATTGAACCCGATTTACAGAGTCTAAGAAGACTATCATCTGCACCAATTGAGAGGTAACTGAGGCTGAATGCTATGAATTTTGCAGATGGGTATTGAATTTTTCACTGGCATTTCTGATTTGGAGGATATGGATGTTTACTGAGATTCCTGCACTCAGATATGCTTTGGGTTGTGTTAATGTAACAGTTCCAGCTCCACATGACTCTGCACCAGAAGAAATTAGATGATAGAAACACAGTTCAACTTGCATGTAATATGAGGATCCAATTAGGACACACATCTACACTCTTCCTAAATGTGCCAGTGTGGCATACCAAAGAAAGATCCAAGCCGTCCATACAATGCTTCTGACAATGTAGATGATCTCGCCCACAAATCAGGTTGGCCCATTCTTCATGTGGGTCACAATATTAGAACCAGGCTGGTGGCCTAGAAAAACTTTCCCCTGTTTTTTCAGCCATCATTTTTTTTTTCCTAAGCCAAACTAGCTGGTGGACTTCTTGATTTTGTGGTCCAGGCATCTTTGCAGCAGGACCGCCCGATGAACAGCTTGGAGCTTTTCTTACTCTTTTCATCATTGAATATTGAATGAGAAAAGATCATATAATTCTGGTGGGCATTAAACATTACAAAGCTTATAGCCCATCTGAGTTTAGGTTGGTGTATACACCCATCATTCCAGGCCATCCATTCGATGGGCTACCACATGGATTAGCCATATCCTGATTTCGTTCTAGTTTCTCCTTTATGTTTTACTAACTTGGTCTTATTTTGATGAAAACGTAAGGCTTCATAAGAACTTCATGGCATTGGGTTTGGATTACAAAACTGATAATTCTACTATTTATTGATGATCAAGATTCACATTAGATTCTCATTAATGAGGTTCATTTGCAGAGGTACTCTCTCTCAGAAGAGCACTTTGTTTTTTCAGTAGCAGTTTCAATGGCCAAGTTGTAGCAGAGGGGAATTATGCAGTGTTATTGATTGGGTGGAAAAAAGTGGTTTCTGAGGGAGTTGAGCTTTTTGTTTAACAAAAATGGTTCTTTTGCCTCTAGGCCAAACA
Source organism: Magnolia officinalis (assembly GCA_021015155.1). Taxonomy (NCBI): domain Eukaryota; kingdom Viridiplantae; phylum Streptophyta; class Magnoliopsida; order Magnoliales; family Magnoliaceae; genus Magnolia; species Magnolia officinalis. The sequence continues at coordinate 79,679,656 of JAJHSJ010000004.1, read as the reverse complement.
TTTTCTTTCCCCTAGGCTTTGTTCACTCAAGTTGGAAGAGAGGCTATTTCCTTGCCGATATGTTGTCCAAGGAGTGTGGCAGTCTGGCTCTTTGCATCGGGAACTTGTGTTTTTTTAAATGAAAATATTAATAATTCTTAAATAAAGTTTATTAATGGGGAAGCCTTCTTTCTCCCAGAAGGAGACATTGGAGGTTTTTCTTCAGATGTTCCAAGAATTGTTGTTTTATCAGGAATAGGTGGGAATTCATGTATCACAAGATTTGAGGGTTTTAAAATAAAAATGTAGCGTAGTAGTCAGTGTTTTATTTTATTTTATTCTTGGTATTTGTGACATCTGAAAATAGGTTTTTGGATTTTTGCCTTTCAATGAGTAGGTGTTCTCTGAGTTTTTACTTTCTTTTGCCTTTCTGTATCTATGGTCTGAAGATGGAGACTTTTGCAGGTTTTTGGTTTTTTATGTGATGAAAATCATGTAGAAACTTGGATGTTTAGCGTGAAGCATTGGATCCCATCTAAAGAACTCCAAAATGCAAAGGTCTTGAATGGACTAGTATCAGGGTGGGGGACCTCCTGTGAAGCTCCTTCAAGCTAAGCCTCAGTCACGCACCATGTTATTCTGTAAGGTCTTTTTATAACCATTCCATGAATGCATTTTTATTCTTGGCATATTACATATAAATTTGTTCTGGAAATATTGGCCATTGCATACGAGCTTTGAATTAGTTTTGTTGGAATTTGGTTCAATTGTTATTGATTTGTAGCTGTTGGTTTCATATTATTATTCTATCATAATGCGACTGTTTTCTTCCTCATGAATTTTGTTCCCAAGCTGATAAATCAGGTAGTTTGCATGTCCTGCTTTCTGTCCTGAAGTTGGGATGTTGTGTAGGATTGGTTGATGCTTGTTTAAGTCTTGTAACCATGCAAATGTTTTATCTATGGCATTTGTATTATCTGTAGCCTGTTAGAAACTAGTGTTCTAACAACAACCAGAAAAATTGTTTTGGAGGTTTTCTTTTGTAGATATGTTGAATTTATATTTTAAGAGATTATTCTGGCTGTTGTTGTCATGTGGGCTTGTTTTATTTATTATCTAGATACTTGATTAGGTGTGTCATGTTGGATTATGATAAACATTTGGCAATCTCTTTGATGACTTGAGCTGATAGTTTCCTTCTCTGTTTAAATAGCTCATTTCCCTTTTCAATTAATAGAAGTTGTGTGGTTTGTTTGAAAAAAAAAAAAAAAAGAATGGAAAGAGGAGAAGAAGGACGGCTGCAAAATCTATGTTTTTACTTTACCAGAGTTGGTTCATTTAAAGACATGGTCACTTGCTTTGTTAAAATATTTAAAGCTTATTGTGCCATATGGTCCATACATTTGTTTCAAGTTCTCAATTTCTCAGGATCTTTCCATTTAAAGTCATGGTCATTTGCTTGATATATTTTAAACAAGCCGTGTATCCTGAAATTGGTCAACCCTTTCCTACTTGTTGTAGAGGCCTTTTGCTTGCCCATTGGATGATTGCCATTCTAGCTATAGACGGAAAGACCATTTGACTCGGCACTTGCTCCAGCACCAAGGGAAACACTTCACATGCACGGTAGAGAGCTGCAATCGTAAGTTCGTTTTCCAGGGAAATAGGACACGTCATGTTAAGGAATTGCATGATGATGAGTCTCCTGCGGCTGCCAGTGAAGGTCAAAAGCAGCATATTTGCCAAGAGTTTGGATGTGGAAAGGCATTTAAGTATGCATCAAAGTTGAGGAAGCATGAGGATTCACATGGTAAGTATTTATGGCAGTCAATTTGTTGAATTTCTCATCCTCAGATGGATTTGTACGTTGGATGCCCATCCCATTGATTGCCTTTCGTCCCTTCATTTGTTTTCCAACTTCAACTTCAACCTTGTGTTTAATCATCCTCTGTTGCCTGTGGCAGTCATCTTTGTTAATTTGTTTGATGTCTTAACTTTTATTTCTTCAATTTTCTATTTTGTTTGATTGAATATCTGCGTAAACTCTGTTATTTTTTTCCCTATCACAGTTAAACTGGATTCTGTGGAAGCTGTCTGCCTTGAACCAGGCTGCATGAAAACTTTCTCGAATGCCAAATGTCTCACGACTCACCTCCTCTCCTGCCACCAATATATTCCTTGTGAGGTCTGTGGGACTAAACAACTGAAGAAAAATATCAAGGGCCATCTATGCACCCATGATGAAGAAGAAGTTGAGAGGATCAAGTGCAGTTATGAAGGCTGCCTCCACAAATTTTCAAATGTATGATTCTGCTAACATCCTTGTAACATTATTCCTGTCTTAATTTTTTTTATTTTTTTATTTAAAGAAAAAAGAAAAAAAGAATATCATTCTCAGGGGTCAATGATGATGTGTTGATGAAAGGAAAAAAGAGGTTTATTTGGTAGAATGGTAGTTGGTCTGTAATTCTCTGGAAGCAAAATCATGGCTTTAAAGCCTCAACCCATATTATTGTGGACAACTATACCTTAACTCAGTTACCACTTGTAAATCCAACACTGCCCAGTATGTTGACAAACCCATTGAAAGGCCAAAAGGCATTTGACAAGGCAAGAAAACTGCCTGATCAATTCCATGGTAATAATAATAATGACAATTCCACAGTGATGAAATAGGATATTACCATATATGCAATTCTTGTTTATATGATTATTCATTTCAATATATTAATTGATTTCCATTTCCCTTTCTTAGTCCTTTCAGTTATGGTCTTCTCTCATTTTGTGGGCTACAGGTCAGGCAGATTTGCTAGGCTTCAACGGATTCAATGCTCATCGGGCCCATGACCAGCCTTATTCATTGCGCCTGGTGGCGGTCCTTCCATGGCCACTGCGACCTTTTCTACACAAGGGCAATGAGAGGAATTTCAGCCTCAAGCGCACCGATTCGATCCGCTCCCGGGATTCAGGTCCAAGCATAGTTGTCCAAGACCACATTGCATCATTTGACAACATTTCCAGTGAAAGAGAAGGCTTGAGCATGGATGATAACATTCAGAGTGTTAAATATATATATATATATATATATATATATATATATATATATATATATATATATATATATATATATACACATGAGTGTCACCTTTTCTTTTTTCCTCTCTTTTTTTCTTCTTTTTTTTTTTTTCTTTTTTCTTGCTGACAAAAAAAATTTGCTATGACTACCAGTATCTATATGTTTTTAAAACTCTAGCTACGGTTATTCTACGGACTACAACCGTAGTTATATTTAGCTACGGATTTTATCTGTAGCTTTTAATAGTGTTTTAATAAAAAACCAACGATTTAGCGGTAGCCAGTAAAACCGTCAGTAAAGGTCCCGACCGTCGGTAAAGCCTTTACCGACTGAGGCTTTACTGGCGGTTACCTGACTGCGGGCAGATGCTTTGCCGGCGGTTTTCTGGGCATTTTGCCGGCGGTTTTGACCGCCGGTAAAGGCCACTTTTCTTGTAGTGTGTGTGTATATATATATATATATATATATATATATATAATATGTACATATAAGTTTTTATAATAATAAATAACATTGTATCTATAACTGTAACCGGTGGGTCCCACACGTGTGGACCCACCTCTGAAATAAGAAATCCATCAACGCAACGCAATGTGTGGGGATTACATCCAGACCGGCCGTCATAGCCTCTATGGACCTGATCTGAGGATTACATCCAAATCATCCATTCTCAGCCCCACCTGTTGTGAGTGTATGGAGTCCCCTCCATTTCATATAATATATAATAAAGTATTATATGTGGGCCCCGGACCTGATCTGAGGATTACATCCAAATCGTCCATTCTCAGCCCACCTGTTGTGAGTGTATGAAGTCCCCTCCATTTCATATAATATATAATAAAGTATTATATGTGGGCCCCACACCCATGTGGAACCCACGTTAATATGATATATATCAGATACATATGATATATGATATTTAAATCAGATACATGAGACCTTATTATGATATTTAAATATATAACAGATACATGTGATATATAATAATTAAATAAATTAATATCAGGTGCAGGTGGCGTTGATATAATATTCATGTATATTAGATACATGTGGTGGGCCCCGTGTGGAACCCACGATGATATAATCACACTTGCACCGTCCCTTTGAACCGTGCTTGTGAAGACCACCAAATGCATGTGTTAAAAATCTGACCATCCAAGGTCTGGACGTGACCCACCTCATTGCAATAAACTCATGCACCATCCAGACCATCCAGATTGGGGGGCATGCGTGATGGTGTGGTTCATCCAAACCATCCATCCTTTTGGAAGAGCCAGTCCTAAGGCTTGAGACAAGAAAAATAAGACAGGTCTGATACCATGTGGACCACATTGCAAAAAATAATGGGATGAGCATCCACCATCGAAAACCCTCGGGTCACAGGATGGTGGACCAATAGGATATTTATTTTCCTATTGGCTCTAGCCCTTGTGGCCTTATGGACAGACCCTCACAAACCCTTAACCAACCTGATGTCAATTGACTTAAAACCTTAGGGAGTATACGACTAACGAAGGTATGAACTCTAGGAGCCACTTGCGCTACTCCCGGGCCGTAAGATACTCACAGAGGCGCAGGATTGGAGTAAATATCGCAACCTTACAAGGTGATGATTCTTCCCCTTGAGCTTTCCATTTTTCCATTAGCTTAAGTTATAGTTTTTATTTTAACTTGTAATTGATATCTCCATTTCATAGTCACATGTGTTAATTTTTGGAATTAAATTGCTATATTACATGCTTAATGTTCATCCTGCATATTTATTCATGCTTGTGGATTATTTGTGGATTGCTTATGGAACTTAAACTGGTACACCAGTGGAAAAGTACCCCCCACCTATATGTGTACACCCATACTTGGGATGTAACCCGACTGGTTGTGATAGTAATGGACCTTCGGCTTAGTGGTTATTAAATGGTGATTTAAATTAACCATTGATGTGGGCTTACCATCCAGGGTTGTTGTGTCCAATGGTTTTTCAAGGATGGTCTTTTATCGCATGGTTTTGATACTCGCCCTATGTGGCCTATTTTGATATCGCCCTATGTGGCTTGTTTTGATATCGCCCTATGTAGCTTTATTTTGGTATTTGCCATATATGAGTTCGATGTTTTATATCATGCAACCGTGTGATAGTAAGCCTCATATACTAAATATGATTCGCCATTAGTCGATTAAGTTCCATTAAACATCCTAAAGTGGTAGCCTCATGAGCCGAGGATGGTGGTAATGGGATATTATGCCCGAGCTGTCGGCCTATGCTGGGCTCTGAGTTCTCCGTAGTGACCTTGAGCTTACCTAAATTGGCTGATTGTAATTGGACTAATAACAGTTTGGCTAATCATGCATCCATAGCATGTTGGCGATGACGGGTGGCTATTCTGGATGCTGTAGCATGTGCCTTTAGGATCTTCAGGGTATTGTATCGCTAGCTCACAGACCACCGACTATCGACCCCTATCCGACTGGATGATTTTTCCAGGTCGATGATTTGCATGGGTGACGAGCCCAAGTCCAATTGGATGTGCATCCCCAGGTCGATGTGCATTCATGCATCCATGCATTTAAAAAGACTGCATCATGTATTATTTTGATTGCCTTGTTGTTTTATAACTATGCTTACCTAATGCGGCGGTGTGTAATCTTGAGGAGAATTCACACTGAGCCGGTCACTCATCCATCAAATATACAATCGTACAGGTAGAACAGGTGGCCCAGATGATGTATATGATCAGACTTGATGAGGAGCCGTGCAGGTGCCACGGATGCACGACCGTATTGCTAAGAGGAGCTGCATGGTCATGCGGCTTACATTTATATGCCTTCTATTATTTCTTATGTATGCAAACCTTGTAATCGTTAATGTTGAGACATTGGTTTGTATAAGTCATTATGGGCTGCTTGTATATTTGAATGATAATGAAATTTTCCTTATGTTGATTTGTTCACTTTACGCTCATCTGCTTACTCTGATAAAGGAAAAAAATATATATACTCAAATTTAACCATCCTTTAATGTTAACACTCGGGTTTTTGGGAAACGAGTCATATACTCGGGTCCTGAAAACACGGGGCGTTACACTACCGAAGTTTTTAACCAGAATAATACCCAATTTCCCTAACATTTCCATCTCACAATCACTCTTCCACCCTAATTTCCTTGACATCTCTCTCGATTGCTCTTCCACTCAATTTCCCTGACATCTCTCTCTTTCTCACACGCTCTGACCCCCCTAATTTAGAGATGATACGCTACAATTTAGTAATTTCAACTAAGGTTAATGTATGTTCATATTACAATTTTTATTACCACTAAATATTGTACTCTCTAGTTCAGCCAAATCACCTAACTAATTTCCTAATTCTTGGGCATAGAATCCTCAATGACACCATACTTTGTAGGGCTCACAATGTTGTATATAAGATGTCTACTCCACCCCTGAGATCTACACTCCAACTGACCACACAACAGAGAATAAAGGTGATATGATGTCATAACTTTGTATGTAGGATAAATACACACTTAAGGCCCATTTGGATACTACCAAGTAAGTTACTTTTTAAAAAAACTTAGGTTAAGTAATTAAGATACTTTTTTCACTTAATTTAGTTTGTTAAGCATCATTATAAAAGTACCTTATGTGCTAAAAGCTACTTATATTAATAAGTAAATTTGTTTAGCTTTCTAACTTATGACTTTTCTACTTCTCTATCTATGTCAAAGAAGACTATCATTTTTATATCAAAGGAAGCTCCATGTGGTGGACCGTCCACACTAAAAGTGGGGCTCACATGGTGGACGATATACAAAAAAGGTGGGCCCCACATGATGGATGACCCCATATAATGTGAGCCAACATATAGATGGTCCACGTCAAAGGTTGGCCTATAATAATAAAAAGCCCACATCCAAAGCGAGCTAGTATGATGGAGGACCCACTTCAAAGATGGAGCCTACATGATGGGCAATCTACATCAAAGGTGGGCTCCACATAATGGGAAGTGGACATTGAAGCTGGGGCCCACATGATGGATGGCCCATTTGAGGTGGCCCCACATGATCGACTATCCGCGTCAGAGGCCGGCCTCTAATGATGAATGACCCACATCCAAATCAAGCCCTGCATGATGGGTAACCCCGATTGAGAGTGGGGCCTGCATGTTGAATGACTAATAAACATTGGGTTGTTCCTAGAATGTTTTTAACTGTAGGCTTCAATCACCATTGTTTTCTATAATTTAGTCCAATGGTTTTCTATAACTGTAGGCTTCAATCATCATTGTTTTTTATAATTTAGTCCAATGGTTTTCTATAACTGTAGGCTTCGATCACCATTGTTTTTTTATAACTTATATAATATGTACATCAAGGTGGTCCCTGCAGTCATGGCCCTGATGGAATCCGCTCCGCAACAATCATGGGCCCATTGCTATATTTGTTAAAAATATCCGTCCATCCAATTTGCCAGATCACATGGCCCATAAATGAAAGTGGGTCTCACGATCAAAACAGTAAGCACTGAATGTCTACCATTGAGAAATTGGTCGGGTTTGAATTGTTTTCGGTTAGACTATTATTTTTTTGTTTTCAGTTATCTTAGTAGGAATGATCTTATGGAAGCGGATTTCCTGCTAAAGCCTTTGGCGGAAAGTTCTTGTGCTAGAAACCTAAGTGGGGTCCACCGTGATATTTGTGAGAAATCTACCCCATCCATCCGTTGTTTTAGCTCATTTTAGGACTTGAGACCAACGGTGATCAGGATTTAAGACTCAAGTGGGCCGCACTAAAGGAAAAGGTGGGTAGGGAAATTCCTACCGTTGAAACCTCCTGGGGTCGACAGCAATGTTTACATGCCATCCATAGTATTCAGAACGTTATTACTACCGGTATGATCTTAAAACACAAATATTAGCCTGATTCAAAACTTCTTGCCCCACGAATATCTCAACTGTGGACGTTCAATTCTAACGTTTTTAGCTCATTTGATAATTGGATCCAGCTTATTTTTGATCTTATATTATAAAATGAGGTCACAAAACATATGGGCATTGAGGATGATGTATAAACGTCGGACGCAGATTGCGTCCTACCATGCCGGTCTCCAGCCGGGAACGGGTAGGAGTTTTGAATGGCCACCGTGATGTATGGACCTTATCTACACGGTCCATCCATTTTTTTCGTATCATTTTAGGGAATAATCCCGAAAATGAGTCAGATCTAGGGCTCAAGTGGACCACACGACAGGAAGCAGCGGCGACAATGATTCTCACTGATGGAACTTTTCTATGGCCCACCGTGATATTTGTTTTCCATCTAACCTATTCATAAAATTACATGGAACAGGATGAAGAGAAAAAACAAATATCAGCTCCATCTAAAACTTCTGTTTTCCTCAAGAAGTTTTTAGAGGTGGAAACAGGGAGGTTCAACGATAGGCATTTACCTCTCCACTTTTCGTGTATTGTTGAATTCTTTTCATGCATAATATGAGTCTTTCATGGACACGATGTGCATCGTAAATAAAACCCTAAGTGTTGACACAGTTATCTCAGCCCTTCAAGGGAAGGCTATGAGAAAGCTAAACGACGACATGGGGGCATCTTCCGATGCGCTGATTACGAGGGGCAGAGATTCTGAGCGAGGTACAGGATCTTCAAGACCTAGATCCAAATCTAAGGTCAAGGGTAAAGGAAAATTAAAATGTTAGAATTGTGGGTTGTTTGGACACATGAAGAAGGATTGTAGAAATCCTAAAACGAAGAAAGAAAATTCAGCGGCTTCTTCCAAGGAAGCCAATGTGGTCACATCTGATGAAGAATCAAGTGCTGATGTTATGTCTATTTCCATGATTGGTCACTTACACGACAATCATAAAGACGAGTGGATACTTGACACAGGAGCATTTTATCACATGACTCCTCATCGAAGTTGGTTTACCAGTTACAAGGAATACAATGGTGGACAGGTTTTTATGGGCAATGACAATGACTGTAATGTTGTGGTTATTGGTACGGTGAGCATCAAGATGTTTGATGGGATGGAGCGTACCTTGACTGACGTCAGGCACGTTCCTGATATGAAGAAAAGTCTGATTTCTCTCGGTGCACTCGAGGCTATAGGGTGCAAGTTCACCGGTATTGATGGTGTCCTTAAAGTTTCAAAAGGAGCACTTGTGGTTATGAGAGCGCAGAGGCACGAAAACCTTTACAGGTTTATTAAGAGCATTTCAGCAGGTGGAGCGACAACAGCTATTGCAAACTCCATGTCTTTACGTATGTGGCATGCTCGTCTGGGCCACATGAGCGAGCGAGGCATGAAGATACTTTCTGATCGATGTTTGATTCCAGCTTTTAAAAATTCTGATTTAGATATATGCGAGCATTGTATATATGGTAAACAATCTAGATTATCTTTTAAATCTGGAAAACATGTTTGTAAGGGAGTGCTTGATTATGTGCACTCTGACGTATGGGGGCCATCGCCAGAAGTTTTCATTGGGGGGTCGTCATGGTTTGTTTCATTCATTGACTACTATTCCAGGAAAGTTTGAGTTTACTTCATGAAACGTAAATCTAAAGTTTTCGTCATATTCAAACAATGGAAGGCAATGATGGAAAAATAGTCAAGGCGAAAAATAAAGGTTTTAAGGACTGACAATGGTGGAGAATTTACTTCCAGTGAGTTTAATGAGTATTGCAAGGATGAAGGGATCGTCAGGCACAATATAGTACGCCACACGCCCGAGTAAAATGGTGTTACTTAGTGAATGAATCGGACTCTCCTGGAGAGGGCCAGATGCATGTTAAGTAATGCTACGTTGGACAAAGACCTATGGATGGAGGCCGTTAACACGACTTGTTATTTGGTGAACCGATCTCCTTCAACGGCACTTGAATGTAAAATCCCAGAGGAATATGGAGTGGTCAGAAAATTGACTACTCAGATCTACGCATATTTGGTTGTGAAGCTTACTCTCGTGTACCTTCAGTTGAGAGAGATAAGCTAGATCATAGAGCCAAAAAGTACATCTTTGTTGGCTATGACATTGGTGTGAAAGGTTACAGGTTATTCGATAAAATCACACGCAAGGTCCTCACTAGCCGTGACGTCAGATTCGATGAAAACTCTCTATTCTACAAGAATGATCAAGAGGAGCAAAAGGAACCAGAAAGGTTGATCATAGACGTCCAGATTGACTCAGATGATACTCAGGCAGAGACAGATGCGCAGATAAAGGTACAGGATCAGGTGGATCAGCCACCTGTGAGAAGGAACCCACCGCATGATCGTAGGTTACCGGCAAGATATAGGGACGACTCTAATATTGCATATGCCCTCATTACAGATGAGGGTGACCCGTCTACTATTCAGGAGGCTTTTGATGAGCCTGATGTAGAAAAGTGGAAGGCGGCTATGGACGATGAAATGGACTAAAAATCACACATGAGAGCTGGTGGAGCTTCCCGTGGGCCGAAAAGTGATCGGATGCAAGTAGTTATTCAAAAGAAAACAGGATAGATACAAAGCAAGGTTGATAGCAAAGGGTTATGATCAGAGAGAAGGAATTGACTTCACAAAAATATTCACGCCAGTGGTTAAGCAGGTATCTATCAGATTCGTTTTGGCACTGGTTGCCCAATACAATCTCGAGCTGGAACAGATGGATGTGAAGACTGCATTCCTGTACGGGGAATTGGAAGAGCATATCTACATAAAGCAACCAGAGGACTACGAAGTTAAAGGGGCAGAGAAAAAGGTTTGCAGGTTAATGAGGTCGTTGTACGGCCTGAAACAGTCGCCTAGGCAGTGATATAAAAAATTTGATTCTTTCATCGTGAGTCAGAAATTTACTCGGAGTGAATACGATCACTATGTCTATTACAAGATACTGAGTGATGGAAAATTCATCATCCTAATACTGTATGTTGATGATATGTTGATTGTCTTTCATGATATGTCTGAAATCAACATACTAAGACTCAGTTATCAGAGACATTCGAGATGAAAGATCTAGGGGCTGCAAAGAGGGTTCTCGGCATAGATATTCATAATAGAGACAAGAAGAAGAGCAGACTTTAGTTATCACAAGCAGATTACCTTAAAAAGGTGCTGATCAAGTATGGGATGGACCAAGCAAAGCCGGTGAGCGTTTTCCACATGGTTCACTTTAAGCTTTCCTCTGAACAATGTCCTAAATCAAATGAGGAAAAGCAAGTTATGTCTCATGTGCCTTATTCGAATGTGGTTGACAGTTTAATGTATGTCATGGTCTGTATAAGACCAGATATTTCACAGGCAGTCGGTGTTGTGAGCAGATACATGTCAAACCCCGGCAAGCAACATTGAGAAGCGGTGAAATGGCTGCTTCGATACATTCGAGGTACAAAAGACTACGTCTTAACTTTTGAGAAAACATGGATAAAGTAGGTAGGTATATGGATTTCGACTACGTAGGCAATATAGATTCCAGGAAGTCTACTTCAGGATACTCGTTTGCACTTTCGGGTGGAACAATCAGTTAGATGTTGAAGCTTCAGTTTGTGGTGATTCTTTCAACGACCGAAGCAGAATATATGGTAGTGACAGAAGCGTTTAAAGAAGGTGTTTGGCTCAGAGGCTTGATAAATCAGTTGGGACTTCAGCAGGAGACCGTGTTGGTTAACTGTGATAGCGAGAGCGCTATCAATTTGGCTAAAAATTCTATTTATCAATCACGTACTAAACACATTGATGTTCGTCACCACTTTATCCGACAGGTGCTTGAGGAAGGAGGCGTAACTCTGGAGAAGATTCACACCCGCATGAATCCAACAGATATGCTCACCAAGGTCGTTCATACAGAGAAGTTCAAGTTCTGTGCAACTTCTCTGGGCTTGGTGATAGCATAAAAGAAGGACGGAGTGTGCACGAGAAGCGTTGATTGGAGCCATGATTCAATGTAGAGATAAGAGAAGAGGTTAAGTAGCTACACGATTAAAGATTGAAGACATGGTGAAGATTGTTGTCAGAGAGATGTCTTCACATCTTTCGTGTTACTCGACCAGTCGAGGATCCACTCGACTGATCGAGGCCGGCTCGACTCAAAGTCTAGCGAGCTCAGTTTTTTGGTGTCCATAATGCTTGACCAGTCGAGGGTCAGGCTCGACCGGTCGAGCGGGTTGCTCGACCAGTCGAGGCCCTCCTTCGACTAGTTGAAGTTACGCAGATTCTAAGCGGACTGCGTAAATTTGAGGTGATTTCCGGAGTTTTCCAAAAGAGGTGCGTAAGTGGAGTTTCCTAAACTATAAATAGGGCCCCTAGGGCTATTCTAAGGTATTTTAAAGCTTTCTAAAAGTTTTCCAAGGGTTCTTAAAAGGTTTCTAGGGTTATCAAAGGGTGTAGCAAGGGTGAGATTCGAAGTTGTTCGAATCGGGTAAGTCCTCTCTTGTAATTTCTTTTTATAGTGATTTTCTGTCACTTTGTGCCGTGGTTTTTTCCCACAAGGGTTTTCCACGTTAAATCTTTGTGTTCTCTTGTGATTGCTTGACGTTATTGGATTGTTATCCTAGATCTAGATCTGTGTGATTCCGCAGCACAAATCCCCAACAGAGAGTTGGTTATTTTCTTGTGTTGTAAATGTCAATCTTTATGCCTGATATCTGTTAGCAAAAAAAATGTTCCTAAAATTTATAGTCGGGCGTCAAGCTCGGGACTTAGTGTGTGGGTGTCAGGTGCCGAACTTGGAGTTCGAAGCGTCACGAGCCAGGACCGGCCATTATAGATCAGTCGTGCATGAGGCCGGGTTTGGGGCGCGACTGCCCCTCTCCCTCCCACTCTCTCCCATCTCCTCTAATGCCATTGTCAGTTCCTCTTTCCCTCTCTCCCTCTCCCAGGTCTAGGCTTGGGCTTGGGCCACTAAAAACAATTAGGATTAGACTTAGGTTGTACCACCACTTTGGCTCATCACGGGTTGCGGCTAAGTTCGGGTCTACATTGAACAATGATGTCCGGCTTAGACAGAGCTTAGTCCTTCCATAGCCCATCCCGTTGACACCCCTGGTTAAACAATTGACCCGCTGAATAATTAGGGTTTGGAAAAATAACATGCAACTATAACAATTGGAAATTTTTTTGGCGTGGGAGTATTGGTTAGATGGGTTAGCTCTACCTTGATGATGATGTGAAATCCACTCTAACAACTAGGTGGTCACCTATGTTAGGCTCAGGGCCCAAATATCAGTCCCATTCATGATACAGGTGAACCACATAATTAGAAAGTGTACAAGGCAACACTCACCCTCCTAAATGTTTATCTTGGTATGGCCCACCTGTATCATAGATGGGTTGGATGTTTGGACCTTACACCTAAATTGTAGTACACCATCTGAGGGTTGGAGTAGATTTCATGTAATCATGGCAATGAGCCCTGTAAAAATCAACGGTGGATGTCTCTCTAGCAACTGTTTCAGAAGTTTTCTTTCTTGATATGCAAGTAAGAACTGGACGGAACCTGATTGCTTGTGGTGATGGGAAGCTAGGTAGGGTCCACTGTGATGTTTGTGAAAAACTCATTATGTCCATCTATTTTTCAAATCATGTTAGTAGATGGGCCAAAAAAATGAAGAAGTTCCAAGACTCAATTAGGCCGCACGATTGGAAACATTAAGGGTTGAATGTTCACCATTAAAACATTTGTGGGGCTACGAAGATTTTAACCAGGATAATACCCAATTTCCCTGACATTTCTATCTCACGATCACTCTTCCCACCCTAATTTCCTTGACATCTCTCTCGATTGCTCTTCCACTCAATTTCCCTGACATCTGATCTCTCTTTCTCACACGCTCAGACCACCCTAATTGAGAGATGATACACTACAATTTAGTAATTTCAACTGACGTTGATGTATGTTCATATTACAATTTTTCTTTCTCACACGCTCTGACCACCCTAATTTAGAGATGATACATTGCAATTTAGTAAATTCAACTGAGGTTAATGTATGTTCATATTACAATTTTTATTACCACTGAATATTGTACTATGTAGTTCAGCCGAATCACCTAACTAATTTCCTAATTCTTGGGCATAAAATCCTCAATGACACCATACTTTCTAGGGCTCACAATGTTGTATATGAGATGTCTACTCCACCCCACTACACTCCAACCGACCACACGACAAAGAATAAAGGTGATATGATGTCGTAACTTTGTATGTAGGATAAATATGCACTTAAGGCCCATTAGGATACTACCAAGTTACTTTTTTAAAAAACTTATGTTAAGTAATTAAGTTACTTTTTTCCACTTAATTTAATTTATTAAGCATCATTATAAAAGTAACTTATGTGCCAAAAGCTACTTATATTAATAAGTAAATTTGTTTAGCTTTCTAACTCATGACTTTTCTACTTATCTATGGCAAAGAAGACTATCATTTTTATATCAAAGGAAGCTCCATGTGGTGGACCGTCCACACTAAAAGTGGGGCTCACATGGTGGACGGTATACATTAAAGGTGGGCCCCACATGATGGATGACCCCATATTATGTGGGCCAACATATGGATGGTCCACGTCAAAGGTTGGCCTATAATGATAAAAATTGGCCAAAAATGAAAGTGGGTCTCATGATCGAAACAGTAAGCATTGAATGTCTACTGTTGAGAAATTGGTCGCATTTGAATTGTTTTCGGTTAGACTATTATTTTTTGTTTTCAGTTATCTCAGTAGGAATGATCTTATGGAAGCAGATTTCCAGCTAAAGCCTTTGGCGGAAAGTTGGGATCCACCGTGATATTTGTGAGAAATCCACCCCATCCATCCATTGTTTTAGCTCATTTTAGGACTTGAGACCAATGGTGATCAGGATTTAAGACTCAAGTGGGCCGCACTAAAGGAAAAGGTGGGTAGGGAAATTCCTACCGTTGAAACCTCCTGGGGTCGGCAGCAATGTTTACATGCCATCCATAGTATTCAGAACGTTATTACTACCGCTATGATCTTAAAACACAAATATTAGCCTGATTCAAAACTTCTTGCCCCACGAATATCTCAACTGTGGACGTTCAATTCTAACGTTTTTAGCTCATTTGATAATTGGATCAGCTTATTTCTGATATTATAGTATAAAATGAGGTCACAAAACGCATGGACATCGAGGATGATGTATAAACGTCGGACGCGGATTGCGTCCCACCATGCCGGTCTCCAGCCGGGAACGGGCAGGAGTTTTGAATGGCCACCGTGATGTATGGACCTTGTCTACACGGTCCATCCATTTTTTTTTTTGTATCAATTTAGGGTATAATCCTGAAAATGAGTCAGATCGAGGGCTCAAGTGGACCACACAACAGGAAGCAGCGGCGATAATGATTCTCACCGTTGGAACTTTTCTATGGCCCACCGTGATATTTATTTTCCATCTAACCTATTCATAAAATTACATGGAACAGGATGAAGATAAAAAATAAATATCAGCTCCATCTAAAACTTCTGTTTCCCTCAAGAAGTTTTTTAGAGGCGTAGTGTAGCCCACTTGAGTTGGGGATCTACATCATTTTTAGAATAAGTATGAAAATGATCTTGAAAAATGGATGGACGGGGTGGATTTCTCCCCAACATGTAGATGGGCCCCACCTAGCTGAAAAAAAAAGAAGAAGAAGAAGGAAAAAAAAAAGACAGGCTGTATCGTTGGATCAGCGTACTACCCCGCCAGTCTCTCGGGCAAGAGCTCCGAGTGGGGACCGTAATGTATGGGTTTTATCCACACCGTCTATCCATTTTTCCTTATCATTTTAGGGTAGGAGACAAAAAATGAGGTTGGTCCAAGAAACGGGTGGGCCAGAAAATGGGTATTAAATTATCATCGTTGAAAACTTCTTGGGCGCCAAAGAAATTTTGGATCGATCTGATATGTATGTTTTTCCATCCAGGGATATGTAACTTTATGAATAGGCTGGATGGCAAATCTACATCACGGTGGGCCCGAGGAAAGTTTCAACGGTGAGAATCATTACCACCACTGCTTCTTGTGGTGGGATCCACTTGAGCCTTGGATTTATCTAGCTTTTGATAATACTAAATAAATTGGCACGGAGAAATGGATGGACGGTGTGTATAAAACCCACATATCACGATGGCCACTAAAATCTCCTTCCCGTTCCAGCACTGGAGGTGGTGGAGGGGGTAGGACGCAAGCCGCGTTCGTCCCGTCGCAGGCTTTCCATTTTTTTTGTTAAAAGGCAAAAGTTTAATAAAGAGATGAGCTGTGGCAATCGTAACGTCTCTCTCGAGTCTCGACACGAAACAAAACGGTAAAATCCGGAAGATGATTGCGTAGTGAGTAAACTTTGTGTAGCCCACCATGATTTATATATTTTATCCGCTCCATCCATCCATTTTACCAGATAATTTTAGGGCTTGAACCCAAAAATGAAACATATGCAATGTTCAAATGGACCACGCCACAGGAAACGGTTGAATTAAATGCACACTGTTGAAAATGTCTTGGGGGCCACAGAAGTTTTGGATCAAGATTATATTTTTCTTACCTTCATCCATGTCTTTATGATCTTATGAACAGGTTGGATGACAAATAAACATCACTGTGGGGCTTAGAAAGGTTTCAACGGTGGAGATCATTATCTCCGCTGTTTCCTGTGGTATGGTCCACTTGATCTTTGGATATGCTTCAATTTTGGGCTCAACCCCTTAAATTAGATGGAAAAACGAATGGACGGTGTGGATAGATCAAATACATTCAAGGTGGGCCCAACTGAGTTTACTCAGTACGATAAGAGCGTACTGAGTAACTCGGTACGCAATCCGATTTTGTAAAAGAGAAATTTCCAACTGTACGACCAGTATATGGGCCAAAAACATTTTAAAGCCCATTTCTTTTTAGTTGCCAAGAATACTCCCCAGGTGTACGGCCCCATTTCTCTGGTCGAAAATGCCCCTGCTTTCCTTCCTGAGGCGGATCGATCGCCTGGTGCTCGAAGACGAGCGCTTACGCTCCTCGAACTCCGAGTTGAACGAACGGTTCAAAAGAGATCAACGTTATATGGGCCCCACAGTTATGTATTTATTATATCCACAACGTTCATCCGTATTTTGAGATCATTTCGGAGCATTATACAAAAAAAAAATTCATATCCAGAGATCAACTGGACCACACCACAAAGAGCAGCAGAAAATTGATTTTCACCGTTGAAACTTTTGTAGGGCCCACTATAACATTTATATTCCATCCAATCTATTCATAAGGTCACAAAGACCTGGATGAAGAGGAAAAACGAATTTCGTAATGATCCAAAACTTCTGTAACCCCTAAAAGGGTTTCAATGGTAGACGTTCAATCATCCACAGCCTCTAACAGTGTGGTCCACTTGATAGCTAGATCTGTCTTATTTTTCGTCTCAAGCCCTAATACGAGTTCGCAAAAAATATGGACGGTTTGGATATAACACATACCTCATAATAGGACCCACAAAAAGTGGTGGGATTACAACAGCAAAAAAATTCAAAAAAAAAAAAAAAAAAAAAAAACCGTCGATATATCGAACGTCTCTCGATATATCGAAAATGGTCCAGAACTGTCCAGTGAGTTTTTCTCAAAAATCCAACAATTTTCGATATATCGAAGGACATTCGATATATCGAAAAAGGTACTTTACCTTTTGCTACGGATTATAACTGTAGCCAAAACTGTAGTCTGTGCCAGTTTATGAAATTTTTTATTTTTTTAATTTTATTTTTTTTATTTTTTATTTTTTACATGGAGATATTTATTCTACCTACAATTTTCTCTAATACATATTTATAAAAATACATATATATAAGCATATAAAAAATTTTTCCTTTTTTTTTTTCATTTATTTCTTTATTCATTTAACAAGAATATCTTCTAAACCAAAATTAGTTACTTGACGTACCATATATGATTTTGGGGTAGGAGAAGCTACTTTAGCCAACTAACGTAGTTATTTTTCAAGATTCCATCAGTTCGATGGTAGAAAATCCATTTCATTCACTTTGCGGTTAATTTCATTCACGAAAATTCACGGGCATTTCCGTGCATTTCACTTCACGGTCATTTTCGTGCATTTTGCGGTTCATTTCGCTTCACTTCACCCCCATTTTCATGCATATCACGGTCATTCCCGCATATTCCGTGTTGATTCACGGTCATTTCGACGCATTTCACGGTCATTTCCCTTCACTTCGCGGTCATTTTCATGAATTTAACGGTCATTTCGCTTCACTTCACAGTCATTTCCATGCATTTCACGGTCTTTCTAAACAATTCCGTGTTGATTAATGGTCATTTCCACGCATTTCGCGGTTATTTTCCTTCACTTCGCAGTCATTTCCATGCATTTAACGGTCATTTCCATGCATTTAACGGTCATTTCGCGAAATGACCGTTAAATGCATGGAAATGACTGCGAAGTGAAGGGAAATGACCGCGAAATGCGTCGAAATGACCGTTAATCAACACGGAATTGTTTAGAAAGACCATGAAATGCACGGAAATGACGGTGAAGTGAAGCGAAATGACCGTTAAATGCATGAAAATGACCGCGAAGTGAAGGGAAATGACCGCGACATGCGTCGAAATGACCGTGAATCAACACGGAATTGTTTGGAATGACCGTGAAATGCACGGAAATGACTATAAAGTGAAGTGAAATGACCGTTAAATGCATGAAAATGACCGCGAAGTGAAGGGAAATGACCGTCTGTGTTGATTAACGGTCATTTCTACGCATTTCGCGGTCATTTTCCTTCACTTCGCGGTCATTTTCATGCATTTAATGGTCATTTCGCTTCACTTCACAGTCATTTCCGTGCATTTCATGGTCTTTCTAAATAATTCTGTGTTGATTAACGGTCATTTCCACGCATTTCGCGGTCATTTCCCTTCACTTCGCAGTCATTTCCATGCATTTAACGGTCATTTCGCTTCACTTCACAGTCATTTCCGTGCATTTCACGGTCTTTCCAAACAATTCCATGTTGATTAACGCTCATTTCGACGCATTTCGCGGTCATTTCCCTTCACTTCGCAGTCATTTCCATGCATTTAACGGTCATTTCCATGCATTTAACGGTCATTTCGCGAAGTGAATGGAAATGACCGCGAAATGCGTGGAAATGACCGTTAATCAACACGGAATTGTTTGGAAAGACCGTGAAATGCTCGGAAATGACTGTGAAGTGAAGCGAAATGACCGTTAAATGCATGGAAATGACTGCGAAGTGAAGGGAAATGACCGCGAAATGCGTCGAAATGACCGTTAATCAACATGGAATTGTTTAGAAAGACCGTGAAATGCACGGAAATGACGGTGAAGTGAAGCGAAATGACCGTTAAATGCACGAAAATGACCGCAAAGTGAAGGGAAATGACCGCGAAATGCGTCGAAATGACCGTGAATCAACACGGAATTGTTTGGAATGACCGTGAAATGCACGGAAATGACTATAAAGTGAAGTGAAATGACCGTTAAATGCATGAAAATGACCGCGAAGTGAAGGGAAATGACCGTCCGTGTTGATTAACGGTCATTTCGATGCATTTCGCGGTCATTTCCCTTCACTTCGCGGTCATTTCCATGCATTTAATGGTCATTTCGCTTCACTTCACAGTCATTTCCGTGCATTTCATGGTCTTTCTAAACAATTCTGTGTTGATTAACGGTCATTTCCACGCATTTCGCGGTCATTTCCCTTCACTTCGCAATCATTTCCATGCATTTAACGGTCATTTCGCTTCACTTCACAGTCATTTCCGTGCATTTCACGGTCTTTCCAAACAATTCCATGTTGATTAACGCTCATTTCGACGCATTTCGCGGTCATTTCCCTTCACTTCGCAGTCATTTCCATGCATTTAACGGTCATTTCCATGCATTTAACGGTCATTTCGCGAAGTGAATGGAAATGACCGCGAAATGCGTGGAAATGACCGTTAATCAACACGGAATTGTTTGGAAAGACCGTGAAATGCTCGGAAATGACTGTGAAGTGAAGCGAAATGACCGTTAAATGCATGGAAATGACTGCGAAGTGAAGGGAAATGACCGCGAAATGCGTCGAAATGACCGTTAATCAACATGGAATTGTTTAGAAAGACCGTGAAATGCACGGAAATGACGGTGAAGTGAAGCGAAATGACCGTTAAATGCACGAAAATGACCGCAAAGTGAAGGGAAATGACCGCGAAATGCGTCGAAATGACCGTGAATCAACACGGAATTGTTTGGAATGACCGTGAAATGCACGGAAATGACTATAAAGTGAAGTGAAATGACCGTTAAATGCATGAAAATGACCGCGAAGTGAAGGGAAATGACCGTCCGTGTTGATTAACGGTCATTTCGATGCATTTCGCGGTCATTTCCCTTCACTTCGTGGTCATTTTCATGCATTTAACGGTCATTTCGCTTCACTTCACAGTGATTTCCCTGCATTTCACGGTCTTTCTAAACAATTCCGTGTTGATTAACGGTCATTTTAACGTATTTCGCGGTCATTTCCCTTCACTTCGCAGTCATTTTCATGCATTTAACGGTCATTTCGCTTCACTTCACCGTCATTTCCGTGCATTTCACAGTCTTTCTAAACAATTCCGTGTTGATTAACGGTCATTTCCATGCATTTCGCGGTCATTTCCCTTCACTTCACAGTCATTTCCATGCATTTAACGGTCATTTCGCTTCACTTCACAGTCATTTCCGAGCATTTCACGGTCTTTCCAAACAATTCCGTGTTGATTAACGGTCATTTCCACGCATTTCGCGGTCATTTCCATTCACTTCGCGAAATGACCGTTAAATGCATGGAAATGACTGCGAAGTGAAGGGAAATGACCGCGAAATGCATCGAAATGACCGTTAATCAACACGGAATTGTTTGAAAAGACCGTGAAATGCACAGAAATGACTGTGAAGTGAAGCGAAATGGCCGTCAAATGCATGGAAATGACTGCGAAGTGAAGGGAAATGACCGCGAAATGCGTCGAAATGACCGTTAATCAACACGGACGATCATTTCCCTTCACTTTGCGGTCATTTTCATGCATTTAACGGTCATTTCACTTCACTTTATAGTCATTTCCGTGCATTTCACGATCATTCCAAACAATTCCGTGTTGATTCACGGTCATTTCGACGCATTTCGCGGTCATTTCCCTTCACTTCGCGGTCATTTTCATGCATTTAACGGTCATTTCGATTCATTTCACGGTCATTTCCATGCATTTCACGGTCATTCCAAACAATTCCGTATTGATTAACGGTCATTTCCACGCATTTCGCGGTCATTTCCCTTCACTTCGCAGTCAATTCCATGCATTTAACGGTCATTTCGCTTCACTTCACAGTTATTTCCGAGCATTTCACGGTCTTTCCAAACAATTCCGTGTTGATTAACGGTCATTTCCACGCATTTCGCGGTCATTTCCATTCACTTCGCGAAATGACCGTTAAATGCATGGAAATGACTACGAAGTGAAGGGAAATGACCGCGAAATGCGTCGAAATGACCGTTAATCAACACGGAATTGTTTGAAAAGACCGTGAAACGCACGGAAATGACTGTGAAGTGAAGCGAAATGACCGTTAAATGCATGGAAATGACTGCGAAGTGAAGGGAAATGACCGCGAAATGCGTCGAAATGACTGTTAATCAACACAGACGATCATTTTCCTTCACTTCGCGGTCATTTTCATGCATTTAACGGTCATTTCACTTCACTTTATAGTCATTTCCGTGCATTGCACGGTCATTCCAAACAATTCCGTGTTGATTCACGGTCATTTCGACGCATTTTGCGGTCATTTTCCTTCACTTCGCGGTCATTTTCATGCATTTAACGGTCATTTCGCTTCACTTTATAGTCATTTCCGTGCATTTCACGGTCATCCCAAACAATTCCGTGTTGATTAACGGTCATTTCGACGCATTTCGCGGTCATTTCCCTTCACTTCGCGGTCATTTTCATGCATTTAACGGTCATTTCGCTTCACTTTATAGTCGTTTCCGTGCATTTCACAGTCATTCCAAACAATTCCGTGTTGATTAACGGTCATTTCGATGCATTTCACGGTCATTTCCCTTCACTTCGCAGTCATTTCCATGCATTTAACGGTCATTTTCATGCATTTAACGGTCATTTCGCGAAGTGAATGGAAATGACAGCGAAATGCGTGGAAATGACCGTTAATCAACACGGAATTGTTTGGAAAGACCGTGAAATGCTCGGAAATGACTGTGGAGTGAAGCGAAATGACCGTTAAATGCATGGAATTGACTGCGAAGTGAAGGGAAATGACCGCGAAATGCGTGGAAATGACCGTTAATCAATACGGAATTGTTTGGAATGACCGTGAAATGCATGGAAATGACCGTGAATTGAATCGAAATGACCGTTAAATGCATGGAAATGACCGCGAAGTGATGGAAAATGACCTCGAAATGCATGGAAATGACCGTTAATCAATACGGAATTGTTTGGAATGACCGTGAAATGCATGAAAATGACCGTGAAATGAATTGAAATGACCGTTAAATGCATGGATATGACCGCAAAGTGAAGGGAAATGACCGCGAAATGCGTCGAAATGACCGTTAATCAACACGGACGGTCATTTTCCTTCACTTCGCGGTCATTTTCATGCATTTAACGGTCATTTCGCTTCACTTTATAGTCATTTCCGTGCATTTCACGGTCATTCCAAACAATTCCGTGTTGATTAACGGTCATTTCGACGCATTTCGCGGTCATTTTCCTTCACTTCGCGGTCATTTTCATGCATTTAACGATCATTTCGCTTCACTTTATAGTCATTTCCGTGCATTTCACGGTCATTCCAAACAATTCCTTGTTGATTAACGGTCATTTCGACGCATTTCGCGGTCATTTCCCTTCACTTCGCAGTCATTTCCATGCATTTAACGGTCATTTCGCGAAGTGAATGGAAATGACCGCGAAATGCATGGAAATGACCGTTAATCAACACGGAATTGTTTGAAAAGACCGTGAAATGCTCGGAAATGATTGTGAAGTGAAGCGAAATGACCGTTAAATGCATGGAAATGACTGCGAAGTGAAGGAAAATGACCGCGAAATGCGTGGAAATGACCGTTAATCAATACAGAATTGTTTGGAATGACCGTGAAATGCATGGAAATGACCGTGAAATGAATCGAAATGACCGTTAAATGCATGGAAATGACCGCGAAGTGAAGGGAAATGACCGCGAAATGCGTGGAAATGACCGTTAATCAATACGGAATTGTTTGGAATGACCGTGAAATGCATGAAAATGACCGTGAAATGAATCGAAATGACCGTTAAATGCATGGAAATGACCGCGAAGTGAAGGGAAATGACCGCGAAATGCGTCGAAATGACCGTTAATCAACACGGACGGTCATTTCCCTTCACTTCGCGGTCATTTTCATGCATTTAACGGTCATTTCGCTTCACTTTATAGTCATTTCCGTGCATTTCACGGTCATTCCAAACAATTCCGTATTGATTAACGGTCATTTCGACGCATTTCGCGGTCATTTCCCTTCACTTCGCGGTCATTTTCATGCATTTAACGGTCATTTTGCTTTACTTTATAGTCATTTCCGTGCATTTCACGGTCATTCCAAACAATTCCGTGTTGATTAACGGTCATTTCGACGCATTTTGCGGTCATTTCCCTTCACTTCGCAGTCATTTTCATGCATTTAACGGTCATTTCCATGCATTTAACGGTCATTTCGCGAAGTGAATGGAAATGACCGCGAAATGCGTAGAAATGACCGTTAATCAACACGGAATTGTTTGGAAAGACCGTGAAATGCTCGGAAATGACTGTGAAGTGAAGCGAAATGACCGTTAAATGCATGGAAATGACTGCGAAGTGAAGGTAAATGACCGCGAAATGCGTGGAAATGACCGTTAATCAATACGGAATTGTTTGGAATGACCGTGAAATGCATGGAAATGACCGTGAAATGAATCGAAATGACCGTTAAATGCATGGAAATGACCGCGAAGTGAAGGGAAATGACCGCGAAATGCGTGGAAATGACCGTTAATCAATACGGAATTGTTTGGAATGACCGTGAAATGCATGAAAATGACCGTGAAATGAATCGAAATGACCGTTAAATGCATGGAAATGACTGTGAAGTGAAGAGAAATGACCGCGAAATGTGTCGAAATGACCGTGAAATGCGTCGAAATGACCGTGAATGAACACGGAATTGGCGAGAATGACCGTGAAATGCATGGAAATGACATTTAAGTGAAGAGAAATGACCATGAAATGCATGGAAATGAATGAAATTGACCACGAACTTATTAAAATTGACTGCAAAGTGAATGAAATGGATTTTCGACCATCGACCCGATGGAATCTTGAAAAATAACTATGTTAGTTGGCTAAAGTAGCTTCTCCTACCCCAAAATCATATTGGGTACATCAAGTAACTAATTTTGGTTTAGAAGATATTCTTGTTAAATGAATAAAGAAAGAAATGAAAAAAAGAGAGAATTTTTTTTTTCATGCTTATATATACATATTTTTACAAATATGTATTTGAGAAAATTGTAGGTAGAATAAAGTTCTCCATGTAAAAAATAAAAATAAAAAAAATAATAAATAAAAAAATTCATTGATTGGCAAAGAATACAGTTTTGGCTGCGGTTATAATCCGTAGCTAAAGGTAGAATACCTTTTTCGATATATCGAATGAGCTTCGATATATCGAAAATTAAAAGAATTTTGAGGCAAACTCGCTGGACAGTTTTGGACCTTTTTCGATATATCGAATTTCATTCGATATATCGAAGTACATTGCTGTTGTGCTATAGCTACGGCTATAGCTACGGTTATAATCCGTAGCCAAAGGTAACCCCAGCACTCACAAAGAGCAGAAAAGCAGGGGCATTTTCGACCTGAGAAATGGGGCCGTACAGCTGGGGAGTATTCTTGGGAGGTGAAAAGCGAGTGGGCTTCAAAAGGTTGATGGGCCATATATGGGTCGTACAGTTGGAAATTTCTCTTTGTAAAATCCTCGCAATCGTAACGTCTCTCTCTAGACGAAACAAAACGGTAAAATTTTTTAAAAAACGATGAGCTGTCGCATTCGTAAACTGCCTTCCCTCTCTCTCTCTCTCTCTCTCTCTCTCTCTCTCTGAAGAAGAAGAAGAAGAAGAAGAAGAAGAAGAAGAAGAAGAAACAAAACAGGAAACCCTCTCGATCTCGATCTCGATCGATCAGTCGATTGCCCGTCTATCGCTCTCGCTACCCCAATCTCCCTGACATCTATCTCTCGGTCACTCTCCCCACACCAATTTCCCTCACATCTGCCTCTCGTTTACTCTCCCCACACCAATTTCCCTCACATCTGCCTCTCATTTGCTCTCCCCACCCAATTTCCCTGTCATCTCTGTGGAATAAGGTTGCTTCTGGGAGATTGGAGGATAGGAGGAAATGAGCATTTAATCCACTATCATGGTCTTGCAGCATAATCTGTTTGGGCCACAATTTCACATTGTGTCATTTGAAATAACCTTGGAGAAGTACAAAGAGAAATTGGAAGGATGGAACCTGTTGTACCATCTGAGAGAGTTTTGGATGGGATACCTTTAGACAATGATACATGTGAGGCAGATGGGAAGTTTTATCAGTCTCAAGTCATGACAGAGCAGCAAGACAGTGCTATTGATAAAAGGATTCTTCCATGCTGGATTTTGGGAAGGGTTGCATTTAGACGATGATACATGTGAGGCAGATGGGAAGGTTTATCAGTCTCAAGTCATGACAAAGCAGCAAGACAGTGCTATTGATAAAAGGATTCTTCCATGTTGGATTTTGGGAAGGGTTGCATTGCTTGAGACAGGTTTGAGGTTCTCAATCTGCTGGCTTCATCTTCTGCCACCCATGTCAAGAACACGATTCTTTTGTTGATGAGGTGCAGACCGTTCCAAATTGATGGCTTTGAGGCCTGTCTCTGGAAAATGTTGTTACTGGTAAGCACCCTTTATGATGGGTGTTACAATTCTTCTGGACTTCCAAAGGAATCTTGGTAAGCGTTTAAGGAAATGTGTTTACATTGGATTTCTGTAAGTATTTTCCCAGAACAAATCTACCTATTCAGCTATTGAAGATGCATTCATCACCATTAGTTTGATGAGAAACCCTACAGAAACTGTTGTGAGTCTGTTGAACCTTGATATAGAATCCAGTATCAGTGATCTAGCAGCTCTGGAATTTATAGTTGGTTCCTTGGCGTCTAAAGGGGATATTTCTACAATCACGGTATGTTTATTTGATTTTCATAATTTCAGGTGCTGTTTCTATCAATATGATTCACTCACTCTGCTAGAAGTTTTGCATCAGTGTTCTTTTTGCATCCTTTGACATGCATTGTTAGACTAAGAACTAAGAGTGCCGATTTTTGCAAACATAGAATCATATTCATGCTTGTGACAAATTTGAAAGTTGAATGATGTCTTATATCACATAAGAGAAGTACACCTAGACTGCATCAGGAAGTACATTAGGTATCGTGGAAAGAGCTTAAGCATCCTGGAATT
Source organism: Magnolia officinalis (assembly GCA_021015155.1). Classification (NCBI taxonomy): domain Eukaryota; kingdom Viridiplantae; phylum Streptophyta; class Magnoliopsida; order Magnoliales; family Magnoliaceae; genus Magnolia; species Magnolia officinalis. The sequence continues at coordinate 79,653,012 of JAJHSJ010000004.1, read as the reverse complement.
CTGTGTTTTGTCCTTAAATGAATTACATCTTTAAAATGAATCGCATGCTGAAGTTGTTTGAGTAAAAGAGGTTGAGGACTTTTAAATTGAAAAGGACAACACACATATCAAGATCAAAACTTTTGGATGTTCTAAACTGGAGAAACAATGAAAGGTGATGTTAAATGTGCTTTCAAAGATCCCAATTTCGTGATGTTTTATAATGATAATTGTACCAATGTGCCAAAAATAGCTTGCATTGGAGGAATCTAGCAATTGAATATTGGATTCCAAACCATTGATATGTTCAGGTCCATATTCATTAGTCTAGTGAGTTTGGGGGATTCAGTCCTTAAGGTATGTAGAATAACAACTTTGATTGGTCTAAGACATCAATATGAGTGGGCTCATTTTATTAAATATAAACCATTCATGTGGTTGGCCCATATTTAGCAATCCAAATCTTTAATGTGGTTGTTGTTGTTGTTGTTTTTTTACAATGATGTCATCCCTTGATATGATTCAGCTTATTTCTTGTGATCCAAACCTTTGACATGCTTGGGTCATTTAAGGGGATTGAAACCTTTTACATACTTGGGCCACTTTGGTGGGTCCAAACCATTCATGTGATTGTGCTTATTTGGTTATTCAAATGCTTCATATGATTGGAGACACTTCAGTGATCTGGATTCATCATATGATTAAGGTCGTTTTCAGTGACCCAAGTGACTAGGGTCCATATAATTCATATGATTAAGGACCGTTAATATTATAGGGCACTATTTGGTTTTACTAACCATTCAAATGATTAGGTCTGTTCTTAGTGATCCAAACCATCCATATGATTGTGTTCTTATCATGATCCAAACCATCGATGTAATGAGACATATGCTTGGCAAGTCAATCAATAGATGTCACATGCACAAAAAATTGTTAGTGATTCAAATTGTTCTAGTGTTTGGGCTCATTTTTAGTGACACAAACCTTTGATGTGCTTGGGCCATTTCAAGTAATCCCAACTGTTCATATGCTTGGGGCTCTTTTGTGTAACCCAAACCTTCATATGGTTGTTTTATGTGACACAAACCGCTGATGTGCTTGAGCCATTTCAAGTAATTCCAACTAATCATATGCTTGTGGCTGTTTTATGTGACCCATAACCTTCATATGACTTGGGCATTTTTGGTATCTAAACCCTTCATCTAATTGAGGCATTGTCAATGATTCCAACCAATTGATACCCTTCATATGGTTCATGTTTAATACTTAGGCCTATGTTCAACAATGCTACACTTGGTACAATTGAGTCTGTTTTGAGTTATCTAAACCCTTAATTTGGTTAGACCAAACCAATTTGATATATGAAAGCCTCTATTCGCCAATCCAATCACTTAATGTTTTATATTCCTTGTTGGGTTAAACAATAAAAAATGCTAGGCGAGGAGGAATCTTGTCATATAATTGTGCTCATTTTCCACAATCCAAATTAGTCATACGATTTATTGATATTCAATGATTGATGTTAGTAAGAAGAGTTTGTTTTCGGTAATGTAAACCATTCATATGATTTGATCCATTTCTATTGTTCGAAATTTCTAGTATGCAAGGGCCATTTCAATTGACCTAATCCATTCATGACGTTGGCTTGTATTGAGTGACCAAAAACCCTTAATATGATTGGGGCCGTTTCTAATGATGCAAATGCTTCAAATGATTAAGGTTGTTTTCAGTAATAAGAACCAATAAGATGCTAATATATACATTCAAGAATCAGATCTGTTGCGCATGGTGATCCAAACCCTTCATATAATTTGGGCCATTGTACTCATCCAAACCCTCTAGTATTATTGAGGTCAATATTAGTGGTCCAAATTAATTGATATTATAAGGCTCATATTTTACAATCCAAACAAATGTTTTATAGCCCATGTTGGTTGGATTGATATGCCATTAATGACAACCATGAATATGCTAAGGCCCATGTTTAGTGATCCAAATGGTTGGTGTGATACAACCCTTGGTGGATTGATAATTGTGTTTCATTCATTTGAGACAGAGTGCATGAGTCATGCACAATGGGCCCATTTTCAATTATCCAAAGTGTTAACATCTCTTGTTTTTTTATTTTACTAATAGAAATTGTTCTTATGGTTGGGTCATTCACGCAACTTGCTTCAAATGATTCAAACAATTTATAGGAATGGTCCCATTTTCGTCATCCAAGCCTTTTATACGGTGGGGGCCTATCATTTCAAAAGCTTGGGTCATTTGAAGTGATCCAATTAGACCAACCTTTTGAAATGCATGGGCTGTTTGGAGTAATCCAAATCATTCATATTGCTAGCTCTTTTTAAGTGATCCAAACCCTTTATATAATTTGGGCCATTTTATTTATCCATGCAATTTGTATTATTGGGGCTATTTTCAGTGATCCAAATCAATTGGTATGGCCCATGTTTCAACAATCCAAATAGTCGATGTGAAATAACACTTGGTGGATCTAAACTTGCGTTTTTCACCTATTTGAGACAACCGAGTGCATGAGTCATGCACAATGGACCCATTTTCAATTATCTAATCTGTTAATATCTCTTGTTCTAATTTTATTGGTAGAAGCTACTCTTATGGTTGGGTCCCTTTATAGTGACACAAAACGTTAATCACTTAACCCTTGTTGGACCTGTAATTGTGTTTTCATATGTATGAGACAATCGATTTCATGAGTCGTGCACAATGGACCCATTTTCAATTATCCAAACAATTAATACATCTTGTTTCAATTTTACTAGTGGAAACCATTCTTATGGTTGGGTCCATTTGCAGTGACCCAAATAGTTAACACTCAACGCACTTCTAGTGATGCGAACGATTTATAGCAATGGTCCCAGTTTCGTTAATCAACCATTTATTTGATGACCTATCTTTTTGAAATGCTTGGGCCATTTGAAGTGATCTAATTGGACTAACCTTTTGAATGCTTGGGTTGTTTAGAGTTATCCAAAACATTCATACTACTGGCTCTTTTTAGGTGATTCAAACCCTTATATATAATTTGGGCCATTTTATTGATCCACATCCTTCGTATTATTGAGGTTGTTTTCAGTGATCCAAATCAATTGATATGCTAAGGCCCATGTTTTCAATAATCCAAGCAAGTTGATCCAACCCCTTCGCACAATTTAGGCCTTAAAAAAAAAGGGGCCGTTTTAGTGATACAAATCCTTTGGTATTATTGAGGCCAATTTTAGTGATCCAAACTAATTGATATGCCAAGACTCATATACAAAAATCAAAGTAAATGGTTTATAAAGATTTCAATAATGTCAACCATGAGTATGCGAAGGCTTATTTTTAATGATTTAAATAGTTGACGTGATACAACCCTTAGTGGATCTGTAATTATATTTTCACCCGTTTGTAACAATGGATTGCATAAGTCATGCACAATGGGCCCATTTTCAATTATTCAAACCAATAATATCTCATGTTTTGGTTTTACTAGTGGAAACCGTTCTTATGGTTGGGTCCCTTTATAGTGACCCAAGATGTTAATTACTCAGCTCGCTTCTAGTGATGCGTACTATTTATTGGAATGGTCCCATTTTCAATCACCAAACCATTTATTAGATGGGCCTACCTTTCGAAATGCTTGGTCCATTTGAAGGGATCCAATTGGTCTACCTATTGAAATGCTTGGGTTGTTTGTAGTGATCCAAAATGTTCATATTATTAGCTCTTATTAAGTGATCCAAACCTTTTGAAATGTTTGGGTTGTCTAAAGATCTCCAAAACCTTCATATTATTAGCTCTTGTTAAGTGATCCAAACCCTATATATGGTTTGGGCCAAACCCTATATATGGTTTGGGCCATTTTATTGATCCACATCGTTTGCAATTATTGAGGTCGTTTTCAGTGATCCAAACTAATTTGTTTGCCAAGGCCAATACTTCCACAATCCAAGCAAATTGATCCAAACCCTTCAGATAATTTGAGCCATTTTAGAGAGCCAAACCTTTTGTATTATAGTGTCCATTTTTACTGATCAAAACTAATTGATATGCTAAGGCCAGTGTACGTAATATCGATATCGTTATCGCATGCAAGCGATACGAAACCCCAAAAAGCACTCGATTTTTTATTTTTTATTTAAATGATTCTTTGTATCGTGCGGTCATTTTCAGTGATCCAAACTAATTGGTATGCTAAGGCCAATACTTCCACAATCCAAGCAGATTGATCCAAACCCTTCAGATAATTTGAGCCATTTTAGAGATCCAAACCTTTTGTATTATAGTGTCCATTTTTACTAATCAAAACTAATTGATATGTTAAGGCCAGTGTTCGTAATATCGATACTATCGGCCGATAATATCGTTATCACATGCAAGCGATACGAAACCCCCAAAAAGCACTCGGGAATTTATTATTTTTTTTTAAAGGATTCTTTGTATCATGCGATATATCGCAAGATATCACACGATTTTCATCGATATTGTCAGGATATCATGCATTATTTGCAGATTTTATGACAGACATTTCGATGATAAAAATGACAGAGATGCCGGGATTACATAACTATCGAAAAATTGAGAAAAATTTTTTAAAAAATGAAAATATTTGAATCGATGTGAGAGAGGGGGTTTCAGTACCTGTAAAGAAGAAGATTGCATAATCGGACTAAGAATTTGGTGGGCCACTCCATCGATCGACAGCGGTGCATGTAAGTGCAATTTCCTTTTTCTCTTTCTTCGAATGAATAAAAAAATCCCATGAGATTTGGGGTTCCGGAAGGACCAGAACCCTCTTTCTTCGAAAATGGTATCGAAAACTACGAAATTTCAGGGATTTTGGGGTTCCGGACATACCAAAAACCTCTTTCTTCGAAAATGGCTTCGGCCGGTCTCTGTGAGAGAGAAATCCGATCCCTCTTTAATAGAGAGTTAGCATGTATGTGGTTTATCCACGCCGTCCAGTCTTTTTAAATGGTAGATCCAATACTCTTTAACAAGGCTTTTTGGCCCATCGTGAATGCATCTAGTTTATCCATGCCGTTCATCCATTTTTCCAGCTCATTTAAAGGGTTGAGCCCAAAACTGAAGCATATCAAAACTTCAAATGGACCATATCATAGGAAATAATGGGATTTCCACTGTTGAAACCTCTGTAGGGCCCACAATGATGTTTATTTGTCATCCAACTGTTCATAAGACCACAATAACATGGATGAAGGGAAAACACTTCATCCAAAACTTCTGTGGCCCTCAGGAATTTTTCAACGGTGGACGTTCAATTCACACTGTTGTTTGTGGTGTGGTCCATTTGAGCTTTGGATATGCTTTATTTTTGGTCTTAAGCCCTAAAACTATATTGTAAAATGGATGGAAGGAGTGGATAAAATATATAAATCACAGTGGACTCCATAGAGTTTACTCAGTACACGAGTTACACCAAACACGGATTTAATGCAGTGTGCGAGTGACACCGGATGCGGAAGCTTTTCGCAGGATTTCTGCAACCTATGTGGGCTCAACTTGATGCTTGTGAGAAATCCATATCATCCATCCATTTTACGAGATCATTTTATTGTATTAGACCAAAAGTGAGTAGGATCCAAGACTCAAGTGGTCTGTACTCAAGGAAAATGTGGTTAGGGAAATTCCTACCGTTGAAACCTCCCTGGGTTGACACTGATGTTTACATGCTATCCATACCGTTCATAACGTCATTCCGAATGGGATGAACTGAAAACAAAAATATTAGTATTATTCAAAACTTTTGTGGCCCCATGAATATTTCAACTGTGGACTTTCAATCCTAATGTTTTCGGCCCACTTGAGTATCGGATTCGGCTCGTTTTTAGCATCATGTCCTAAAATGAACTCACAAAACAGATGGAAGGAGTGTATTTCTCACAAACATCACAGTGGGCGCCACCTAGGTTCCCAATGAGGAACTTCATGCAAAAGGATTTGGCAACAAATATGCTAGTTACGGTGTGGGTGTGGATCCACCAAGGTGGATGGGACTTTCACGGTGGGGCTCACAGTGATATATGTGTGTTAAATCTACACCATCCAACAATTTTGAAAAGATCATTTAAAGCTGTGATCCCAAAAACGAAGCAAATCCAAATCTTATGTGGGACATACTACAAGAAACATTAGTGTTTGAATCCCTACCATTAAAAACTTTACAGGGCCACCGGAATGTTTATTTGTCATCTAACCTGTTGATAAGGTCACAAAGTTATGGATGAAGAGACCAGAAAAATACAAGATCGATATAAAACTTTTGTGGTCCACGTGAAGTTTTTAATGGTCGATTACCACTGTTTTATGTATTATGGTCCACCTAGGATTTGGATCTGCTTCATATTTTGAATCATTGCATAAAATGAGCTTCCAATAGGTATGGACGGTGTGGCTGTGGCCACATACATCACAGTGGCCCCCACAATCAACGGTCTCACCCACCTCGGTGGAATGATTCGACAAGGATTGCGTACTGACAATGTCAGTAGTGAGGTGGCTACGATATGTGTGTTTTATTCAAGCCGTCCATCTATTTTTCCAAATCATTATAGAGGATGAGCCTAAAAACATTGCATAGCTTAGGACCCTATACAAAGGAAATTTATTATGTGCACCTTTTTTTGAGATGTTATGATTTAAAAGTGCGTATTAAGGTCTTTTTTAACAATCCATGAAGTTTCATTGAAAAAATCAACCATTTTCCCAATGTTTCCCCATGTTTCCCAAAAAGTGTAATAAATTATGCGATACAAACGATATATCTCGTGCGATAACCGATACGTATCTGTATCCCAAGGGTGCGATACATAGCATGATACTGATATTTTGAGCACTAGCTAAGACTCATATTACAATCTAAGCAAATATTTGATAGCTTATATTGGTTGGATTGATATACCACTAATGTTAACCATGAATATGTTGGGTCTCTTGTTTAGTGATTCAAATAGTTGATGTGACACAATCCTTGGTGAATTTGTAGCTTTTTTTTTTTTTTTTTCATCCATTTGATATAGTTGAGTGCATGAGTCATGCATAATGAGCCCATTTTCAATTTCCATTCCATTATTATCTCTAATTCCCATTTTATTTTTAGAAAATGTTCTTATGGTTCGGTCCCTTTTGTAGTGACTCAAATTGTTAATCACTCAGCCCTTGGTGGATATTTAATTGTGTTTTGAGACAAGTGAGTGTATGAGTCATGTTCAATTATCCAAACCATTAATATCTCTTGTTCATGTTTTACTGTTAGAAATTGTTCTTATGGTTGGCTCCCTTTGCAGTGACCCAAATCATTATTCATTCAGCTCACTTTTAGTGATGCGAATAATTTGTAGGAATGGTCTCACTTTTGATAGTAAAACCATTTATAGGATGGGCTTTCCTTATGAAATGCTTGGGTCATTTGAAGTGATCCAGTTGGGCTAAGTTTTGAGATGCTTGGGTTGTTTGGAGTGAACCAAATCGTTCATAGTATTGGCTCTTTTTAAGTAAACCAAACCCTTTATATAAGCTCTTTTTAAGTAATCCAAACCCTTTATATAAATTTGGCCTTGAGGCTATTTTCAATCATCTAAATAAATTGATATGTTAAGGGCTTGTTTGGGAGCATGGCTTTAGAACCCCCTGGATTTGAAATCCTCCCATTGTGTTTGGCACCCTGGATTTAGAATCCCCTATAATCCAAAAGTATATATGCATAGTATATTTACAAGGGTTTGAATTTAATTACTAAATAACGTTAATATCTCTAATTAGTGTATGCATGTAATGTTTGACACAATGGCTGCAATAAGCCCGTCGAAATTTGAAATATATACTTTACTCGAAAATGATGAATTTTTAAAATCTCGGATGGGCCACAAGTACCGGATCACCATTGATTTACATGGACATTGTTTGGATGAAGCAGATTATCCTATTGAACTAATTATAGTGATGCAGTTGATAATTTGATTGTTTTGGGATATCATCAGTGGGCCATTTGCCCAATAGATCAATAGCCTAGTGACACACATGTTACACATGCTGCAATTCTTAAAAGGATTTTAGATAAAATCCAAGCTTCCACCTTAGATTTCAAACCCCCCAGTTGCTTTATCGTGCCAAACATATTAAGAATTTAAGATCTCCTCGAATCCTCCCAAATCCATTGTGTCAAATGACTCCTAAGGCTCATGTTTCATCAATCCAAGTAGAGTAAGGTGTACCATTGCAGTAACGGTGGGCATAACGGTGCCCACCGTTACCAATGCGGTTATGGGCCGTATCGACCGTTATAACCCCATAATGATCGATATGCCCCCTATAACGATCAAAAAATTTTATATTCTAGAAAAAAATCCAAAAACAATATGCATTAAATCCAAAATTTTCTAAATATTCCAAATATGCATTTATTTATAATTTTGGACGTGTTTATGGTGGTGTAACGGCCCACTCTTTGGTGAGAAAGCTAAATCGGGTGGTTTGATGAATTATGAACCTAACAGCCTAGAATTGAGCGCAAAACTCATAGATTTAATTTTCTAACCATCTAATACCAATGATAAATATAGTAGAAAGAATTTAATATCAAAATATCTCACATGTGTAGGTGTTTCCCAATTTTTTAAAATTGATCGAAAATGATGCAGGACATGAAATTGGAATATGATATGCAAGATTTCAGGCTTAGATCATACTAATTCAGAAACAATAACATAAAATTCCACATCCCACACAAAAGTCCAAACATTCAAGCAAAGGGCAATCTGTACGAGTCCAGGCCTACACGGGCTAGGACTAGATCAATAAAAATTATGGACCAAACAATGCTCAAAGGGAAATAGAAATCAACCACACATGCATAAGAATTAGTCCCTAATCAAAGGGATTCACTAATTTCAACTCAAGGAGCCCTAGGGTGAGAAAAGGGATAGAAATTGAGGATTTAGGGCAATCTAGGGTTATAGAAAAATAAGTATGAGAGAGTAAAGGAGAGGAAAACCTGAACCAGAAGACGGCTGTCACGTGCTGACCACGAGCGGGGTTTGATGCACGTGCGCTGGTGATCAGCCGCATGTGTGTGGGGCTCACGTACCTGAAAATTGTCTCCTTGAGGTTGGTCGGCCAGGCTTGGGCTGCAAAACCCCCAAATTTCATGTCGATCTGAGCTATAGCTTGGGCGTGGTGCTCCGTCGAAGTTTCAGCCCTCCTGTAGGGCCAGATTCTGAAAACTGGTTGTAGATGGATGAACAGTTGCAAAACAAACGGATTTGACACAAAGATGGTTGTGGGATGGATGAAATAAGATGGAGAGATGGATGAAATAAACGTGTCTTCGCACCACGGTAGTTAACCCTTCGAAAAGGGAGGGCTTCACACCCACTTTAATCTTAGCCCTTCGAAAAGGGAGGGCTTCGCACCCACTTTAATTTTTCCACAACTCAAAAACTCAGAGAGCAGAAAAATCACGTAGGAATTTTTATTCAACTTCAATCAATCAAAAGAACTGCAGGGGGTGCCTATTTATAGGGAAAATCCTATACCCCAAAACTCGCGCCATGTCGCAACCTATTACTTGGCGATAGAGTAAACTAAATAAAAATCAATCAAAGAAATCTAAAGCGTTTATAATGTTCTAAATAATATAAATAAACAAAACCTAAAGTATGAACTTAATCTGACTAGTGGGCCACGATCAAGAGATCCCATGATGGGCTCTTTTGAATCAAAACTTCGTCTTCTAAGTAGGAGGCCCTCCCTAGACGTCGTCATCGAGCCAGATCGACGTGGGGCCCTCCTTTTGCTTTGTACGTGCATAGGGGGGGGGGGGGGGGGGGGGGGGGGTGCGTGCACGTATGCGCGTGATGTCCCCATCAGAAAATAATCGAAAAAAGAAAAAGGAAATCAGTTGCATAATTTGTAAAATGCACATTCATTTGTTCTAATTTGAATAATGCATCATATTTAAGCATAATAACAAAGATTAAAAAAAAGGTATAAATACCTATTTTTAAAGATTTTTCGAAAAAGGCCAATAGAGCTTCCATTCAACAAAATCCTTGAAATAACTTGTTTCGATTCTCAAATTCAAGCTAAGAGTGGTCGAAATTTACAGTAGAATAGTTTAGAAAGAATTTAGAAGAGAAAAGTGCCAAAAAATGAGATAAATTGCAACTTAAAATGACAAAAAACTCGCATTTATGACTATTACGTTATGAGGCAGTAACAGTTGTTATGGGGTGTAACAGCCATTACAACTCCCCGTAATGGCAGATCAACCCCAAAAATTGGGGGGCCACTGTTTTGACCGCTGTATCACGTAAAGGGAGGTAGGTCTAGTACTTAGCTGGAGAAATGTTGAAAGAATTTCTCGTAAGTATATAGTTGTTTAAATCCTCTTTTGAAGTTTGGTTGTTACCATTACAACTAATGTTCACAACCCTAAGTGGTCGCGATGTAGTAATAACTCGGTAAGACCGAGGTCGAATCCATAGGGACTAAACTTGTACATATTCTGAAAATAACTAGAACTATAACTAGAAAAGTATCTAAATTGAAATCTGAATAATTGAGAGTAATGGTGAATAATGTTGATTAAAACTTATGAATTTAAAGGTGGGAACTAGGGTGCCAAGGATCCACTTGTAGCTATCAAGATGCTACCTTACTTGATTCAAGGAACACAATTGGAATTGGAGTCCTATCCAATTGGAAGATAAAGCAATTTAAACCAAATCTGAATTTTTCATTAACCTTATTCTCAATGGAGGAGAATTGTAATGATTGGAAGAAGGGATTCCATCACCCTACCATGCCCAAGAGAAGATGGTGAACAACGGGATTTACCAATCTCACTATCTCAAAACAGGAAAAGAAGATATCCAAAGCTATCACAACATCTATTGTAATTTAAGTCACAATAAATCATAGAAAACTGAAAATATTCCTTTAATATCAAACTAGAAATCAATGAAGTTCAATAAGAATAAGAATCAAAGCAAAATAAACATCCAAACACGCTACAAGCTTCACCTCTTAGCCCTGGCTAAGAGGTTTAGCCAACCATAGATATGATTGAAACCAAATCTCTTAAACAAAGCATGAAAATAAACTAGGGAAGAAGAAAAACTCTTTGTCGGCTGCTCCAGTACCCTTGAGTATGCTCCTTGAGACCTTTCTAAATCCTAGAAGATGCTTTGGAGCATCCTAGGGAGTCCTGTTTATAGTTGTGGAACTCCAACTTTCGCACTGAGTTGGAAAAATCTAGAAACCGCCTCAAATTTAAGCACTCTGCATAGTTTCCCAAAATAGACTCAGAATTTAAACCACCTCAAATTTATGCACTCTACCCATTTTCTCAAAATAGACTCGGAGTTTCGGAATATGCTTTTTCAGGACAATTTCAAGAATATGTTTATTTTTAGGACAATTTCTGGATTCTTTTTCTTCACTTCAAATCTTTGATTCTCTTCATTCCCTAAACCTTTAGCATGTGAATTCTTCATTAATGACTTTCAAATCTTTCAAATCTTTATTTAGTAATCTTTTGAGCATAAATCTTCCTTTTGACATCAATTTCACTTTAAGCTCTCGAAATCACCTCGCACATGAAAACATGCATAATTAAATTGATTAAGCACTATTATGTTTTATAAAACTAAGGTATAAATAAGGGAAATATGCAATATTTCATACTCAACAGCTGATACTTAATCGATAAGGTACACCTTAAAGTAGAGTGATCTAAACCCTTCACATAATTTGGACCGTTTTAGTAATCGAACCCTTCATATTAAGTGAACTAAACGCTTTACGTAGTTTAGGTTGTTTCAATGATCCAAACACTTTATATTATTGAGGGCATTTTCAATGATCCTCTTTTGAAATTCACTTAGCTGGAGAAATGTCGAAAGAATTTCTCGTAAGTATATAGATGTTTAAATCCTCTTTTGAAGTTCGGCTTTTACCGTTATGTATCATTACTTAATCGATTTGGTACACCTTAAAGTAGAGTGATCACCCTTTACATAATTTGGACCGTTTTAGTGATCGAAACCCTTCGTATTAAGTGAACTAAACGCTTTACATAGTTTAGGTTGTTTCAATGATCTAAACACTTTATATTATTGAGGCCATTTTCAATGATCCAAATCAATCAATATGCCAAGTCCCTTGTTCAACAATTCCAGCAAATGTTTTAGAGACCTTGTTAGATGCCACATGCATAAAAGAAAGAAAGAGAAATCATTATGAGTGGATGAATCTGGTCATAGAATACTTTAATCTTTTGTAGTTGCATGTGGCTTGTTTTGGATGCCACATGCACAAAAGAAAGAGAGAAATCATTACGAGTGAATGAATTTGCCCATAGAATACTTCAATCTTTTGTAGTTGCACGTGGTTTGTTTTGGTATTTATGTAACTATTAATTTGTTAGCCGCTTGAGAGTTGTGATTTTTCTTTTGTTTACAAGACTTGTTGTATGGTCATCCACGCTAGGACTCTTTATTGTGATCCGAACCTTTTTTTATGACTGGCCTTGTATTCAACAATCTATCTTGTTGATATAATTGGGCTTATGACTGGCCTTGTATTCAACAATCTATCTTGTTGATATAATTGGGCTGATTTTCGATGATCCAAACCATTTATTTAATTGGGTGGCTATTCAATGTTCTAAGGCTGGTCCTATGTTTAGTGATCCAAACCCTTCATTAGGATCCGGCCCTTTCCATCTATCAAACCAATTAATAATCGAATGTTGATGTTTAGCAATCTAATATTTTTGACATTTTACAACCCTTGGTGGGTGTCATATGTACCAAAAATTGTTAAGGGTAGAGTTTAACCATATCATATTTTGGCTTTTCATGATCGAATGTTATATGTTTAGGAATAATTGACTATCAATTTGTTAGTTGCTTACTGTAGAATTGTGATTTTTTTTTATTTTTTTATTTTAATTTCTATTTGGACGACTTGGTGCATGTATCATTCATAGTTGCCTCGTTTTCAGTGATCAAAACCTTTCATATGATTGACATTGTATTTAGTAATCTAACTTGTGTGATTGAGTGAATTTTCATGATCTTAATGGTTCGTATAATTAGGCTCTTACTTAATGGTTTAAACCTTTCATATGGTTGGGCCCATGATCAATGATCCATACTAGGCTCTTTTGCGATGATCCTATCCTTTTTTTTTTATGACCTGCCATGTATTCAACGATCATCTTGTTGATATAATTGGTCTGATTTTTGGTGATCCAACCATTCATTTAATTTGGCCATTATTTGATGTTCCAAACCATTCATAAGATTGGGCTTATGTTTAGTGATCCAAACCCTTCATATGGTTCCGGCTGTTTCCATTGATCCAAATTAATATTCGAAGGCCGATGTTTAACAATCCGATATGTTGATGCTTTACAATCCTTAGTGGATGCCACATGTTGGGCTTATGTTTAGTGATCCAAACCCTTCATATGGTTTCGGCTGTTTCCATTGATCCAAATTAATATTCGAAGGCCGATGTTTAACAATCCAATATGTTGATGCTTTACAATCCTTAGTGGATGCCACATGCACCAAATTTGTTTGAGTGGATTCTAGATGTAGCATATTTCGAGTTTTCACGGTCTAACATGATCTTTTTAGGTATCATCGATTACCAATTCGTTAGTTGCTTACTATAGAGTTGGGAATTTTCATATTTGGTTCACTTGGTATATGGGTCATCTAAAGTTGGCTTGTTTTAAGTGATCTAAACCCTTTGTATTGTTGCGGCCAATTTCTGTGATCCTAATCAATTTCATATGTCGAGGCCCATGTCTAACATTCTTTGCAAAACTTTTTTAAAAAAAATCGTTACGAGAGCAGAAGTATGGCCATTGAGTACTTTGATTGGGCTAGGCAAGTGATTTTCAATGACTAAAACCATTCATATAGTTGGGCTCTTATTCAATGTTCCAAACCAATCATATAATTGGACCTATGTTTTGTCATCCAAACTCTTATTATAGTTTAGGACATTTCGTAGGGCATTCATTGTTCATTGTGATGGATGTTTTTAAATGGAGGCTAATTTCAATGAATGAGATGCATGAAGAGATAAATGAATATATCCATGAGGTCTACCAAAAATTCCAATAGGTGATACAATATGTACAATGATGGTGCCTTTTAATTGTTCATTATGATGAATGTTCTAAATGGAGGCTAATTTCAATGAACGAGATGTATAAAGAGATACGTGAATATATCCATGAGATCTACTAAAAATTCCAATAGGTGATACAGTATGTACAATGAGCCTTTTAATTGTTAATAGGGAAAAACCCTTTAACTACAACTCTTAACTTCAAGACACAATTTATCATCAAAGAATTATCTTGGATAACCTTTATATGCTGGATGACCTAAGATGGTGATTATGAGCCTTTACCATGGAATAGGGATTCGTCAAAATTTATGTGAGATATTAAATGAGGTGGTGGGGATTTACCAATGAAAGGTTATAAAATCAAAGAAACTATAGAAGAAATGCTCATTTACCACATCTATTATTTTTTGTATGGTCATACATAGATCCACCAAGGGTGACGACGTTCGCTTGACTTGTGGAAAGAACGAGGGTGTTGATAGCCAAAAATTTTCAAGTAAGATCCCTTATCCTTCCTAACATATGTATAATATGTATGGGAGATGCGAAGTCAATTGATCACATCTTCATTCACTGCATGTTTGCTTGAAAGGTGTGAGACTACTTTCTCAATGCTCTCCATACAAGCTTAGGTGAAGCCGAATTCTATTGTGGACCTTCTATGGTCTTGGCATGTAGGAGGGGTGGGAAAAGTGGGGAAAGCTTTGTGGATATTGCTTTTATATATATATATATATATATATATATATATATATATATATATATATAGGAGATGTTTTCAGAATAGGAGCATCTTGTGGTCGTTAGGGAAATTAAATGTAATGTTTGGGTTGGGCTTTTTATGCAAAGGCAGTTAATCCTGCAAATCTCTCATCTGTTTTTCAATTGTAGAGGTAGGTTGTTTTCTTAGGTTGTTTTCTTTTGCGCATTTTATGTGCTTTTAATAAAGTTCTCTCTAAAAAAAAAGAAAAAAGAATGCAAATTGAAATGAGTCATAGCTAAATTCTTTTGTTGGTTTTAAGTTTTATTTAGGCAAAAAATACAAAATGAAAAACGAGGACATAAAAAAAGAAGAAAAGTTTAAAAAGTAACAACCTAACAAAAGATTGTTCTTTAGCAAGATTTCCAAGTTGATGAAAATTAAATAATGCCCCATAATTTTTGTTGGAATGACTTTTATCAATCAATGAAACTCCATATACATATTAACTTCTTGATCTCTAAAAAATAGATTATTTGAAAATTCCACTTATGAATGGTATTTTTGTTTGAGGCAAACTAATCTTCATGCTATAAGGGTCTTTCATGTTTTAGGATACTTTTGATCTTAGTAAGGTTTGACAATTTGCACATATAGCTAATTACACCCTAAGTACACAATACACAATTTCACTAAATGTCAAATTTTATTCACCTCTAGGATAGTTAAATCCATACTCAAGGATGAGCCTACCCAAATCGTTTTTTCTCCTTTTACTTAGATAGAAGGATTTAAAAGATGTGAGGTTTCACTTCCCAAAATCCATCACGAGTTTGGGCGAACGGTTTTGGTTTGCTTCCCACAGACACAAGTGAGATTCCCCTCCACGTGGATTACCTGTCACGAGTTTCGGTGAGCCCCTTTGGTCGTGGGTTTGCTCCCCACAGACAAGAGTTAGATTCCCCTCCCCGTGGATTACCCGTCACGAGTTTGGGCGAATGATTTTGGTTATGGGTTTGCTCCCCACCGACACGAGTTTGATTCCCCACCTTGTGGATTACCCATCACGAGTTTGGGAGAAGGGCTTTGGTCGTGGGTTTTGTCCCCACAGACACGAGTTCGATTTCTCACCTCGTGGATTACCCGCCACGAGTTTGGGCGAACGGCTTTGGTTGTAGGTTTGCTCCCTACAAACACGAGTTCGATTCCCCTCCTTGTGGATTACCCATCACGAGTTTGGGCGAACGGCTTTGGTTGCAGGTTTGCTCCCCACAAACACAAGTTCGATTCCCCTCCTCGTGGATTACCCGTCACGAGTTTGGGAGAATGACTTTGATCGTGGGTTTGCTCCCCACAAACACGAGTTCGATTCCCCTCCTCGTGGATTACCCGTCACGAGTTTGGGCGAATAACTTTGGTCGTGGGTTTGCTCCCCACAGACACGAGTTCGATTCCCCTCCCCGTGGATTACCTGTTACGAATTTGGGCGAACGGCTTTGGTTGTGGGTTTTCTCTCCACGTATGCGAGTTCGTTTCCCCACCCCATGGATTACTCGTTCGTTTCCCGGCACCATGGATTACTCGTCACGAATTTGGGCGAGCGACTTTGGTCTTGGGTTTGCTCCCCACAGACACGAGTTCGATTCCCCTTCCTGTGGATAACCCGATGCACGTGGTTGACAAGTGTTTGCGTGCATCCGCAGGGAATTGTGTCTCCTTAAAGGGGCAGGGACACCCTATTGTTATATTAAATTTTTTTTAAAAAAAAAAAAAAAAAAAACTTCTCAAATTTACAAGTAAGGTGTTTGTCATCGTTACTATAGTAAAATTAGAAGGGCAAGAAGAAAAGAAGAAATGGAGAAAAAACGAGAAAGGATGAGCTTGCTCACCGTAATATGGGGCAGGGGTATTTCCCCATGTCATTACCATTATGGTTTTAGGCTTTAGTATGAAGTGAGCTTTTTGGATCTTCCACCATTGCAAAGTGCAATCGAATAAAAAGAAAAAGGTCATTAAAAAATGAAGTGAAAAGAATGATAAAAAGTGCATTAGTATTAAAAAACCCCTCAAGTATATTAGGGATTTTCTTATAACCCTCACATCTGGATACTCATGAAAATTTAACCCTCAATTTCATTGTCTATCCTCATTAATGAAAGGGTTGGGGTAAAGTTCCATGAGTGTGCACACGGCTTCATTTTTATTAGATTATCTTCATTAGGGAAAATCACACACCACTCTACACAAGGGTTGATTAGCCGTGGAATCAAAGGAATAACCATTTATCCTTTATTAGGATTAAGACAAATAAGAATGTTTAGACTCTTACCCGGAGATGAAGCTAGGCTCGGATAAAGTTGGATTAGGAACCTACTCATAACAAAATGTTTTAATAGCTGAAAATATTGGGGCATCATTTAAAATAGATAGATTTTATGCATCATCTACAAAAGGATTCTGCACTAGAATTAAACACTAGAGAAATTTGAACAATTAAAATTGATAAGAAGAATACCAAAAGCCGATCTACTTGGAAATAAAATCAATACATCAAAGCCTTTTATCCTTATATTCCAATCTAAACTTCTATCGTCAAAGTGGCTAGGGGATAAACATTAGAATTCGAGTAAGAGGATTGTGGTATCTATCAATAGTGGATTAAATGTTAAACTCTTGAATTCTATGGGCAAATCTAGATCAAATTAGTTAAAACCTTGCTAGTAGTAGCATAAGCATAAACATTCAAAGTCCACATATGGGTAGATGATGTTACCTTATATAAAAATTGGGCAAATCTAGATCAAATTAGTTAAAACCTTGCTAGCGGCATAAGCATAAACATTCAAAGTCCACATATGGGTAGATGATGTTACCTTATATAAAAATTGGGCAAATCTAGTTCAAATTAGTTGAAACCTTGCTAGTAGCATAAGCATAAACATTCAAAGTCCACATATGGGTAGATGATGTTACCTTATATAAAAATTGCTTACTCCAAGAATTGCCCTAGAATGTCAAAACAAAGAAGAAATACTAAATGCCCAAAATTTGAAAAGAATTCATTGGATTTATCTTAAAAGGAAAGAAAAAAAAAAAAAAAAAAAAAAAAAAAAAAAACACAGTTTAAATAGAAAAAAATAGTAAAAAGCGATGAAGAAAATGATAAAGGGGATTAGAATACCGTTCAAAGAAAATCAATAATATGGGTCAATTGTTAATCATCCTAACTGTTTATATAATTAAACCTCTTGTATGATTGGTTGGGCCTTTTTTAGAGATATAAACCATACTGTGACTGACCGGTCAGTTAATAATCAAAGTTTGATGGCTAGTAATCTAATTTGTTAACATCTTATGGCCCTTGGTGGATGCCATATACACCAAAATTTGTTAGGGGTGGAGTCTAACTAGCATAGCGTGGCCTCGAATGTCATATGTTTTGGAATAATTGACTATCAATTTGTCAAGTTGCTTACTTTAGAATTGTTACCTTTCCTATTTGGATGACTTGGTTCATGGGTCATCCACAGTTGCCTTGTTTAGCGATTTTTTTTCATGGTTGAATGTGGTCTTTTAGGATTGTTGACTATGTAGTAATCCAAATCTTTGTTTAATTTGGCCAATTTGATCCCTTACATTCTAATATAAACTCCTTTAGGTATTTCTTTTCTTAATTATCAATTTGTTAATAGCTTATTATTGAGTTGTGATTTTTCTTCAAAGTCTTAGTGCATCATCGGTCATCCATATTGTGTCCTTTCGAAGTGATTTATACTTTTTAATTATGATTGGCCCCATACTGTGTCCTTTAGAAGTGATTCATACTTTTTAATTATGATTGGCCCCATATTCACTAATTCGACCTATTGATATAATTGGGTTTGATTTTAAGCGATCCAAACCATTAATGTGGTTCGGTCCTTATCCGATTTTCTAAAGCACTCATATTTTGTGATTATCTTTAGTGATCCAAACACTTCAAATAGTCATCCATATTGTGTCCTTTCAAAGTGATTCGTACTTTTTAATTATGATTGGCCCTATATTCACTGATCCAACCTATTGATATAGTCGGGTTGATTTTAAGTGATCCAAACCATTGATGTGATTCGCCCTTATCCGATGTTCCAAAGCACTCATATGTTGGGACTATCTTTAGTGATCCAAATGCTTCAAATAGTTCAGGCTATTGTCATTGATCTAAACCAATCCATACTCGAAAAATGATGTTTTAGCAATTCAATAGGTTTAGTGATTTTTTTTTTTTTTTTTTTCATGGTTTATTGGCCAATTTTCCATTATTCCAACTCTTCATAGAATTAGGTCTTTGGATTATTGTGCCATTCATCCACAATGGGCCATTTTCAATGATCCAAGCCATTAATATCTCACATTACAGTTTTAGTGGTACAA
The DNA here is from genome assembly GCA_021015155.1 of Magnolia officinalis. Taxonomy (NCBI): domain Eukaryota; kingdom Viridiplantae; phylum Streptophyta; class Magnoliopsida; order Magnoliales; family Magnoliaceae; genus Magnolia; species Magnolia officinalis. The sequence goes on along the minus strand of JAJHSJ010000004.1, from coordinate 79,633,739 downwards.
ATGATTTATATGATTCGGTCCCTTTAGTTATCCAAATCATTAATCATTCAGCTTGTTTCAAGTGATATAATTGGTCCCATTTTCCTAACCGTACCATTTATACAATTAGTTAGTTGAGGTGATAATGGTGAATTTTCTCTTGTTAGAGACATTGGTTTGAGGGTCGACTATACTTAGTCCATTTTCCGTTACAATGATGCAAACTGTTCACATGAATTGGCCCATTATAGAGATCCAAATTTTTTATATTCTTGTTTTAAGGGATTGAAAGCTTGGACATTCTTGGGACATTTCATTGGATCTGAACTGTACATATGATTGGGCTGATTGTACATATGACTGGGCTTATTCGGTGATGTGGATGCTCCATGTGATTTGGCCCATTTCTAGTAATCCTTTCTGTTTTTTCTATTTCATCATTTATTTCCTTTACTCCAAAGGCTAAATGTGTTCTAATATTAGCTTTATCAACTTCAGGCTTCCTAATTTTGTTTGAAGTGAGTTTGTAATTATTATCACTGTTTGAAAACTGCTTCTGCTAGATATTTTTGGACTGCCATAGTTTAGATGCTGTTTTAGCACAACAAGTCATTATTTTACACCCTTTTCTATAAAGCAGATGATCCAGGCATGTCATTAATTTCTTGTATTGGACAGTCCTGGATTTTGGTGCTTGGGAATGATTGTGGGGTCATCTTGCATCCTGTGCTCCCTCAACGTTGCTGACAACAAAAAGTCTGTATTAGAAATTCATATTTGGACTCATTTTAGAATCTCTTTTTAGAATTCCATATTGTATAAAGGATGTGAAATCATTTACTGCTTACCAGAAGATATTAGTTACTGGTGGCATATTTTAGAATCTGATGTTCTGATGATGTTAAACATAGGATAATGTGGTTTTTCTTGTTTATAAACATTGAATTTAAGCTTAACTCTGCTATTGCACTACTGGAGCTCTTTTGGTTGGAACCGGTGTTTTAAATATCGATGATATCGGCCGATATATCCCACAATATATCTTGTATCCCACTTGTGCAATACGAAACATATAGGTAGTGCCGATATATCCCACCTATTCAATTTGGTGAACATTTTTATTTCCAATCCATTTTTTGTTTTAAATCACATTAAATCAGTGTTAAATGGTTTCAAATCTATGATTCTTAATGTTTTCCATGAAAAACCATGGATTGGGAGCTTTGATTTTGAGATTTAGGGAGATGGGTCAAGTTGCAGAAAATTGGGAAATTTTGAAATTTCTCAATTTCTCGCAAATCAATTGCAATCTTTGTATCCAAACACAAAATCAAACATGTATGTAATTTGATCTAATGATTCTTCTTTTGCTTTTGAACGAATTGCTTGTGTTTCCATACATGTCTTCTTATGTTTATAAATTATATGAATAGACTTTGAATATACTTGCATTAGTTCAATTGTACAACGCATATATTAGGATCCCATGCATGCAAAGGAAACCCCTAATGTGATTTATTTATTTTTATTTTTTTATTTTGTAATGTTTAGATTTCTAAGTGTGTATTAATGTCTTTTTCAGAAATCCCCGAAGTTTCATCGAAAAATTCCACCAATTTCTCAATGTTCCCATGTTTCCCAACAACAGCGATACATTACACGATACGACCGATATATCCCATGCGATAACCGATATGTATCCATATCTCAAGGGCGCGATACATTACGCGATAACAATATTTAAAACATTGGTTGGAACCTTGTCCTCCATAAAAGTGATACAAGTAGAACTTGGAAGTAGACATTAAATATGCCTTCAAATTAGAATTTTTATTTCTGGAGATCCAAAGAGGGGTTTTCATAATCGAAGTGGTAGAAGATGGATTGGCATTTCTAGAATCAGCTCTATTTCTCGAGGTCTTAGTGCTGCCTGATCTGTTTTGCGAGGAGGGAGTTGATGGGAGTGTTTTGGCAGAAGAGGAAGAACCTGAAGAAGAAGATTTTGGTGAAGGTATAGAACTGGGAGTCACAGTGGGTGTAGCACCAGAAACAAGTTTCTTGCAAAGTGCAACACACTTCTGGTTGCTTCCACTTCCTGTAACAATCAAATTTAACCAAAAGTTACACAAGAACTAGTACAATAAATAACCAAGCATCCACATTCAATGTATGGGTAGGTCCTTAATGATGAATAAACTCGCCTGATTTAAAAACAAATCAACCTAGCGAGCGACTCAGTTCAAGTCATGCCAAGTCATATCGACTCGACAAGTCATCCCGAGTCTAAACTGAGTCAAGCTAGTTAGCGAGTTTTATGGTGACTCAGGTTGATTTTGGCCAATTCAAGATGACTTGACCTAGTTTCAAGTCAAGTCACCGAGTTTAGAACTATGATCTAGTCTAGATGAACAGGTGACCCAGCCCATTTCTCAAAAACAAATGTTGTACAAAAGTGTCTCAATATGGATTCAAGAGAACTTCATTTACTAAAACATTAAGCAGATGTCAACATCGGTCTTCATTCTTAGTTCTTTCCAGACGAAATGCAAAAAACTCTTACCTGAAGCCTTTTGCAGTATTATTTTTTATTTTGATACACTCAGAAGAAGCCAAAGTTTTCTTAGTTGGTGCTGCTGTTGAGGGAGGGTTCACCCTCGGTAAAATCTTCGGTGGCTTTAAAGAAGAGTTCCAATCTCCACTTCTAGCGGCACCCTTCACTCAATCAATAAATCAACCAGTTTCAGTTTAACCAAATGCCAAAACTTAGAGAGCAACTTGTACTTGGATAAAAATTCTTACTGCTCATGGATGAACAAGAACCTTCTTTGAGTTTTCTAGCACTTGCTTACTAAGACCGTGACTCTTGGAAGAGCTCAAAGGCTTGCTGACAGGCTTCATCTGAAATTTCAGAATGTACAATTTACCACATGCTCTAAGATGAAACATACAGCAGGGACGGATTGCAGCCATGAATTAACTTACCCTTTTTCAAGAAGAATGCTCCACCTGAGACACTGTAAAACATAAGACTCAGAATACTTTCCAATATGTACCAATACTTACAACTAAAATGAAGGAAGAATGGTGCCTACGGCAAGTAGTTCCCACTAGATAAAATTTAACAGTATGAAAACATGATTTTAAACAACAGTATTTGTATATAGTAAAAACTAAAATAAAAATGAAACCACGACACTTGGATCCTTAAAAAAAAAGTCGAGTGCCTGAGTCACATATGAGGTTGAATTTTGATAAGAGTTCCTTGGGGAGCTCAGGTCTCTTGGCTAAAGGTAGGCTGGTTGGTGATAGTTGGGGGATGTTTCTAGCTAGATTCTCTGGCCGTTTGGGGTTGGCTGACTCTAAAAAAGCTTAGGCTGAGGCATTACTCAAAATGGTTAAGATTGTGGTGGCTAACAACTTCCTACTACTGTCAAAGGGGACTACCAGACTACCCAAGGAGGATTGCTGGTATGATAGAAGAGATTAGAGATAGTTGTAGGGTTGCGCAATCTTTTCTATGCATGTCCCGAGAGAAGCCAACGAAGAGGCCAACTTGCTGGCTAAATCGGAAGTGGAAAAGACAGAACTCCGTACTGAGTTTATAAGGGAAAATTAGCCCTGCTTTCTGGTGGGACGTGAACAAGGTATATTAATGGTAACCATACATGATACAGGCCATAATGGCCGTTATGGCTGATTTGTAATAAATAAATTGTATTGAACCCATAACGCCCGTTATAGAGCTGTTCTAGTCGTGAAGTGCCATTGTGCTTTATTTCGTCCAGTGTTTTGGTGGGGGTTTTCCCCTTGTGTTCTAATATATTTCCTTTTTCTCTTTGAACAAAATGGTTATCCTATTCCTTTAAGAAAGGGATAAAGGATCTCCTTCCACAAGACTCTAAGTTCATATCTACCATGGTTTTTTAACTTCAGATCCATGAGCTATTTAAGCACAGGGATACTCCAGCTGCATATAACGCTTGATACGTGGGCATGTACACTTGGAGTAGATTAATCCAAACTAAACTGGCTAAGTTGTGGAACCTATTGTCATTAAGTTTCGGTATAAAAATCAGGTTTGTTGAACAGTCCTAACCTCTAATTCATAGACATTGTATTTTGAAATAAGATCATCGGACGGTTTTCATCCATCACACTGCCAGAGTATCAAAGTATTTCTCTTTAGCAAATATAGCAAACTGACTGAAAACCCAACTTGTGAAACTGTTAAGGAAACAATTTTTAGATGATTATGCTTAGCAGTTGTAGCCAGTTCTTGCATAACCATATCCTGAGAATTTATATTCAAAGGATCCACAATACCCAATCCCATGGAGATCAAGTAACACAGATCAACATTAAACATAAGCTCACATTTCAGTTACACAATGCTGAAACTCACCACCAAAAAAGGAGGAGTAGAAAAGAAGAAGAAGAAAGAGAAGAGACTCACAACCAGTACATGGTATATCCACTTCCCCTTGTTGAGCTTTGCTGCTAGAAGACTCACAACCAGTACATGGTATATCCACACTGGAGGCTCGTATATCACTGCATAATGTAGAGGTTGACTCAGCTGATTTCCTAAGATCTTCTTGAATTCCAGGTAATGCATGTGTCGAGGACTTGAATGTGTTTTACTCACAACTTCCAATTCATCGGGATCAAGAATACCTGATAACATGAAAGACATTAAAAATGACTGTGATGTGAAATTTGTAAGGAATGTCGAAAAGGGAAAGTCAACTTTTTTTTCTTTTTTCTTTTCTTTTTTATTTTTATATTTTTTATTGGGAAGTTAACTTATTAAAGTAAAAAAAAAATGTAGATTTTCACTTCTGAAGAAGGCACTATCCCAAGCTAAACTTTTGCGTAAATTACACTTGCCAGCTCTTCTTATTCTGCTCAGTTCTGATGGTGCCAACACAGGAGCCTCTTCCATTTCCTTTCTCGGGTTTGGTATGTTGTCCCTTTCTAGAGCATTTTCAACCTCAACACCTCCAATGCGACCATTACTATTACAATTTTCTGAAAGCCCTGTCAATTTATTTCCAAGTGGGAAATTGCTTTAGGTAATTCTAGAAAGTAGCAAGAACCATGCCAAAGAAAGGTCGAAAGATTTGTTATATATAAACATAATCGACACTTCTTTGACAGATCAACTACAACCAATTTTTGATACAGTTTCTTCATGGCAAAATCTTAAGTTGGAGAGTTGGTTCGCGTTGCTTGATGGGGTTCTGTAACAGTATGATTTTAATGCTGGAAAGATAAATTGTAGTTCCCCATTTGCATGCAAGAGATGCAGGGTAATCACTAATTTCCTCTTCTTCTTCTTCTTCTTTTGGAATTTTTTTTTTTTTTTTTCCACTTTGAATGATGTTGTAGCTTTGGTTCTCGCTCAGTTCTTCATAGTCAACGTCCTGGTAACATTGTTCGTGGCCACTCAAATGCACATGGAAACTCCATTATTTCTATTTTGGTTAACTTGCTTGTTTGACATAATATCTGATACAAATTGAGAATGCAGCTTATAGGAGTTTGTTCAAACAGCTAGTGTAGGAGAATTCAAGAAATGCCTCAAACTTCTTGCTTTTCATGGACAACTCGATACTATTTGGCTTGTTAGCTTTTAACATCAAGACTTTAAGCAACACTGGTTAGTTTTCTACAACTATTATTCTTATAACTCTTTTTTTCACTCATTTTTTTTTCCCAATGTCTTTCTCAGTCTTTCCTTTTTTCTTTTTCGCACTCTTTTTTTTTTTTCACTCTTTCTGAATCCCCCTCCCCCCCCCCCCCCCCCCCCCCCCCCCCCCCCTCTCAATACTTCATAGTCAACCTTCTGGTAACATTGTTCGTGGCCACTCAAATGCACATGGCAACTCCATTATTTATATTTTGGTTAACTTGCTTGTTTGACATAATATCTGATACAAATTGAGAATGCAGCTTATAGGAGTTTGTTCAAACAACTAGTGTAGGAGAATTCAAGAAATGCCTCAAACTTTTTGCTTTTCATGGACAACTCAATTCCAGTATCCACTTGAAAGCTCATTTGAGATAAGACATACTAAATTTTGATACTACTTGGCTTGTCAGCTTTTAACATCAAGACTTTAAGCAACACTGGTTAGTTTTCTACAACTATTCTTATAACTCTTTTTTTTTTACTCATTTTTCTTTTTCCAATGTCTCTCTCACTCTTTCCTTTTTCTTTTTCGCACTCTTTTTTCACTCTCTTTTTTTTTTCCACGTTCTTTTTTCACCCTGCTTTTTCCATTTGCTTTTTTTTTTCCACTCCATCTATTTTTATTTTTTTTTCATTCCTTTTTTCCTGCTCGCCTTTTTTATATTATTGAACTCACTTTTTTTCCACTCTTTGTTTTTTTAAAAAAATAAAATATCCACTCTTTTTTCTTCCACTCCCACTTTTTTTCCACTCTTTTTTTCCCTCTTTTTTCTCAACTTTTTTTTTTCTCCAATTCTCTTTTTCACTTTCTTTAAACTCTCCTCTTTTTCCTCTCTCTCTCTCTCTCTCTCTCTCTCTCTCTCTCTCTCTCTCTCTCTCTCTCTCTCTCTCCCTCCCTCTCTCTCTCCCAGAATCTCTTTTTTCACTCCTTTTTTCCACTCACTTTTTTGGCACTCTCTTCTGTTTTTTTCTACTCCATTTTTTCCGCTCCCTCTTTCTTTCCTTTCTTTCTCCACTCTTTTTTTTTTTTTTTTTTACTGAATCTTTCTTTCTTTCTTTCTTTTTTCACTCTCTTTTTTACCCACTCTCCCCTTTTCTTTCCACACTCTTTTTATTTATGTATGGATTTTTGTAGACTTATTTATGTATATATTTCTTTAAATGTAGTTATTATGTATATATTTATTTGTGTTTATTTATTTACATGTAGTTACTTATATATTTATTTATTTATATGTATTTGCTTTTGTATTTGTTTATGTACTTATGTATTTTTTATATTTATATATTTCTTTATTTATGTATTTACTGATATTTATATATATATATATTTGTATAAGCTTATATATTTATATGTATTTGTTTATGTATTCATTTGTTTGTATATATTTATGTACTCATTTATGTATTTATTTATTGATTTATATATATTTGGTAATTTTATTTATTTATTTATTTATATATTACTTGTGTTTTTTGTATTTATTTTTATTTATTTAAATGTATATAATTATTGTTATCTATGTTTATTTATAATTAATCTGCATTTATTTATGTATTTGTTTATTTATATTTATATGTATTGGCTTATTTATTTATTCACTTATGTATTGGTATGTATTATTTGTATGCATGTATTTATATGCATACTTTTATATATGGATTTATTTAGGTATTTATGTATTTTTTTTTGTATTTATTTCAATGTATATAATTATTGTTATCTATGATTATTTATAATTAATCTGCATTTATTTATTTATATCTATATGTGTTGGCTTATTTATTTATTCACTTATATATTGGTATGTATTATTTGTATGCATGTATTTATATATGGAATTATTTAGGTATTTATGTATTTGTTGATTGAATTGTATTTATTTATGTGTTGATTGATTTTTTATTTATATGAATTTAATTATTTATTTATATAAGTATATATATTTATTTATTTTAGTAATTCTTTCTTTGTGTATTGGTATTCATTTCTCTTTATTTGTTGTTTTTTTTTTTTTTTTTTTTTTATGTATGTATTAATTTATATGTTTATATTAATTTGTTTATGCATATATTTATTCATATTTATATGTATTAATATATTTCTTTATTTACCTTTTTACATATAAAGTTATATATTTATATATGTTTATTTATATCTATGTATACATATATATTTATTTATACATTTCGATGTATTTAGTTGTGTATATTTGTAAATATTTACTTATTTATATTTATTTAAGGATTCCTAATTCTCTTCTCTTTTCCTAAACTCTTTTTCTCCACTCTCTTTTTGTTTTCACTTTTTAATTTTTCCGCTCTTTTCTTTTTTTTTTCTGACTCTCTTCTTTTGCACTCTTTTTCTATTCACTCTCTTTTTTTTTTTCCTTTTCCACTTCCTTTTTTTTTTTTTTTTTTTTTTTTTTCTTTTTTCCTTTTTTGGTATTCTCTTTTTTTTCCTCGCCTTTTTTTCACTTTCTTTTGGTGATCTTGATGGTGGGGCCTACAGTTTTCATGCTACCAATGCATTACTCAAGTAGCATGGGGGACAGTACGTTACCATGAGCCAGCCCTCAATTTTATGGGCTGAACTTTACAAGATTATCCGCTTGTAGGTTGCAACTTCTTACATGCTTGATTTTTTAGCCTTTCTTTTACACCTGTATTCTTTCTAATGATGTATCCCCTGTTAGTTGTTTTCTTCATTTTTCCAGGTTGGGCTACAATTGATGCTTTCTTTGTATAATAACAAACCAAATGGGATATTGGCAGATGAGATGAGTACGGGTCACTTTCTCTTCTTAGTTTCGTAGCTTGACTAACTGTGTTGCTTGCCGATCTCCTCGTAACATTTTGGCAACTAGGAGCGACACTCCAAAACCAAGTTGGAACTTACTACAAATTGTAGCTATGGGTCTGTTTGGGTAGGGAATCCCACATAATTGGGATTAGGTGTGATCCTAGTTATGGCAGGCTCCATGCCCTCCACATCAAATTTTGCGCGTATGGAGCCTGGAGCCTACCAAAATTAGAATTATGCTTAATCTTGATTTTGTATGATCCTCTCCAGAAATAGACCCTAAGGTATTTGTATTTCGATATAGAATGCCTAACTCCATTATGTTTTCAATAGAGCAGCTAGTTGACATGCCCAACTTCTTTAGGAGCTTTGATGACTGTTTAGTAGTATTTGAATAGAATTATATAAAGAAAAACTAATAAAAATTTGTCCAAATAGGTCATGGCATTGATAGCTTATTTAATGGGAGTTGAAGGGGAATTATGGAGCCCATCTTATACTTGTTCACAATAGACGGGAATTATGTATTAGCAATTTGCTCATCTATTGTCACGCTTTCATGCCATTGTATTCATCCGTTGGTCATATTTTAAGTTCGTTTTTCTCGATCTTCCAAACTTTGAATTGAAAGGCACTTTCGTAATTATGTGGTTCTTACAAGAACAGGTAATGTGGGGCCTACTACATCCTCCAATATGTGATACGCTATGGTGTGAGATTAAGGCATGGGAAAGAGGTAAATGATTGACTTCTTATTTTTATATGAAAATTTGAGGAATTATAGGATCCTCGGGCAAGAATATATGCACCGGATGCTTTGAGCCTTGAATTTGTAAAATAGATGGTTCATCTGATGAGTCCCACCACAGATGAGGAATCCCCTCATTACACCTTTTGATGAGAATATTCTTCACTATTGATCAGTGTCTGGAAAATATACTGTTTACGGTGACCCACATTCAACAAAAAATGCCAAAGATTGAATGGCAACTATCCCCAAATCAAGGAGATGTTTTGGGAATCTCATGTGTATGTTGGGCCTCTTCTGATGAATGTTTCAGGCTAGTGATTAGTGGGATCGACTCTCAGAAACTATAAGCTGAGGATATAAGTATGTCCTTTTGAAGATGATGCATTGATTCTGCATAATTCTCTTTATCCTAAAACACATTTCTCACCTAAAACAAGAGACACAAGATACAGTTTCCTAATGCATCGAGATTCTTTATGTGTGGCTGATTGGGTTATCTAGACCTTTGATTTGATGGGTCTCATCATAGACAGGGCACCCCAAAAGCCTCCCATATTGAAATATCCTAACTAATCGATTGTTGGCCCATTTTCTGTTGAATTTGGCTTTGTTGTAACTTTTTCTAGCCATCTAATTTCTAGGCCACCAGTTCAAGGTCGTCCAACAGGGGAGATCAAAGGTTTACCTAGATCGTGGGTGACTAAAAATAGCAATCCATATTGCAAATGACCCATAGTCTAGTTTGCACACTCAATCTGGAATACGGGTGTCTTGTGTTTTAGGCCACGGTTTGAGAGATGTATGGGATATCCTCCATCCATAGTGGGGTTCATCAGATTGATGTTCTAGATCACCAAATTATAGGGGCTCCACAGGTACGCATCAGAAAATTGCTCTTGTTGAGAGCTTGAGTCCTACGATTGCCCACAAAGTTTCGTGCCGAGTTACAAAATTATGTTCTTGGTACCTGTGCTTAACTCTTTTCTCTCTCTCTCTCTCTCTCTCTCTCTCTCTCTCTCTTTTTCCAGCGGCGTTATTGAAGAGCATGAGACACAACAAGGTATGAATTAATTAATTAAGATAAAAGGAAACTATTTCACTTTTGAACTAACTAATTTTCTTTAGAGGAATTATTCCTTGCATTATTATTCAACAAATATGCCAGATTAGCCTATGGGTTCCGAGTCCCGACATGAACCGGTTGTGCTTGGGCCTAACCTGCTGACGGGCCCTAGCCCTGTTTTAAAATGGTTTGGCCTTAGGCCTAGTTCGGGATGGATTATGGGTTAACTGAACCAACCTGCATTTGATGTGAGTTTGGGCCAAAATAATTGGGTAGTGGGTCGGGTTTGAGATAGAAATATGTTTGTTTAAGTAAATGGGTCGGGTTTAGGTTGAACCCTACCTACCCACGGGTTATTAATGGATTGGACCAGATGACCCGGCTTGATTCGATCCAAAACAAAATAAAGAAGAAACGTATGGCGGATAAATTCATTGCCTAGATCTAACTCAAACCTAATTTCTTGGGTCGAGTATGGGGCCCCCTAGACCAAGGGACCAGTATGGGTGGTCGACTGCATTTGATTTTGACCCGACCTAAATCGGGCCTCATTTTTAATGGGTTGGGTTGAGTATGGGGCACCCCTAGACCCAACCCGAGGGGCCAGAATGGACCCATTAAATTAATGGGTTGGTTGCATTTGATATGGACCCAACCTAAATCAGCCCCAAGTTTTAATGGGTTGGCTCTAGCTAGTTCCAAAACTCCAACCAGATTCTTAAATGGATGGAGTACAGGGCGTCCCTAGATCTGACCCAACCCTATCCAACCCAACCATCAAATTAGTAATTAGAAAATACAATAATTCATGACAACTCAAATTAAATATGAGGAAATTTGGAAATGGGTTAGCTAGAATACGATATCTTATTAAAGAGATGCCCATCATTTAAAAAATAATAAAAAAAAATTAAAAATTAAAAATAAAAGAAGAAGAAGAAGTGATCATTGAAATAGGACTCTGATCTAGAGGCTTCTATTTCCCGTTCTTAAACTGTTTCTTTGTTGGCCCACATATTGATAGTTTTAGTAGTTTTGCATGTGCCACTGGTAGCTTTAGATCAATGAACAATGGGCCCCACCTTAGCACAAACCGAAATGCCAAGTACTATTAATGTACAATCTCTTATGGACTGTCTCCAGCTTTGGTTAGGACTGTCTGTCAATGGGCCTGGCCTCATTTTAAATTTTGAATAAGCCCGACCGTCAGTCCCAGCCCAAACAGTTGAAAATTCAGTCGAAGCCACAACCTTTTGACAGTGCCAGTGGTCCCCACATAATAAAAGACCAAAGAAGTTGGACGCGAATTAGTAGGAGGTGTTGCCCAGACCATAGAGCAGTGCGGTGATGTGTTGGGAGCTATGGGACCCACCATGGTATCAATGCCGTCCATCAGTTTTGACAGCTTATTTTAGGGTACGAATCCAAAAATGAAGTAGATCCGAATTGAAAGTGGACCATACCACAAGAAACATTGAAGATAATGATTGATACCTTAGATTTGGATCTATTTCATTTTTTTTGAGCATGCCCTAAAAGAGCTATCAAATTGGATTTACTGTTTGGATGGATGTAAGGCACTTGCATCACAGTGGGCCCCACAGGGATCCACTCAAACAGGGAAACGGATTGGCTAGCTGGTGGTTGGTGCTCTGTGGGCCCCACCATGATGTATTTGTTTCATCCATTTTTACAGAGCATTTTATGGCTTGATACCAAAAATTAGAGGTATATATATATCAGATGGACCACACCACATGAAAACAATAGTGGTTGGATATCCATCATTAAAATCCTCCTAAGGCCCACTATACTGTTTATTTGACATCTAATATGTTGATTAGATCATACAAGCCTAGATGAAGGGAAAATACAAAAATCATCTTGATCCAAAACTTTTATGGCCACAAAATGTTTTTTAATGGTTGACGCTCATTCTACACTGTTTCATGTAATGTGGTCCACTTAAGATTGGGATATACCTCATTTTTGGTCTCATGCCGTAAAATGATTCTTCCAAATAGATGGACGGCACCGACCACCAGCCATTGGCTGGTGTCAGGGGGAGTAGCCAATCCGCGTCCCTCAAATAGCGCCCGTCATACATATAACAACATGTCCAACGTAGAAAGTGGGGACACCCCACCCTATGTTTAGTGTATGTGTGCAGTGGCCCCATAGTGTTGAGGACCCACCACTGACGCTATCTCTCTCTCTCCTATGTTTCTATCCGGACGGGGATTCCTGCGAAAGCCTTTAGCAGGAAGTTCCTGCGCTGGGAACTTAGGTGGGGCCCGAGGTGATGTTTTCGAGAAATCCACTCCATTCATCTGTTTTTTGAGCTTATTTTAGGGAATGGGGCCAAAAATGAGCCATATCCAATACTTAGATGGGCCAAAAACGCAAGTACTGAACGTCAACAGTTGAAATATTTGTGTGGCCACAGAAGCTTTGAATCGGGATAATATTTGTTTTCTCATTTCATCCCGATATGAATGACGTTATAAACGGTATAGATGTCATCTAAACATCACTGTTGACGCCAGCAACGTTTCAACGGCAGGAATTTCTCTGCACACATTTTCCTTTAGTGCGGCCCACTTGAGTCTTCGATCCTTCTCAATTTTGGTTTCAAGTCCTAAAATGATCTCAAAAATCGGATGAACGGGGGTGGATTTCTCACAAGCATCATGGTAGGCCCCACCTAAGTTTCCAGCGCAGGAACTTCCTGCGAAGCCTTTCGCAGGAAATCCGCGTCCTTCGTATCCCTGCCTCTCTCTTTCTCTGAAATATAGGCCTACAAAGTGGGCCACGATGTGAGACAGTGTGCACCTCACCTTGTGGGTT